>JAPYZD010004361.1:0-11833 GCA_030522725.1 Ichneumoninae sp. B BG-2022a
CTTCGCAGGTCGCTTGTGTTACTGCAACGTATTCTGCCTCGGTGGATGACAATGCTACAGTGCTCTGTTTTCTCGTGCCCCACGATACACTCGAACCGTGTACCTTGAACAAGTAGCCGGACACAGATTTTCGGTCTACGGTATCACTTGCCCAGTCCGCGTCAGCATATTCTTCTAGTACGGGATAATCGGTTCCAGTCTCAAATGTGAGTTTTTCATCGACTGTTGCTTGAATAGATCGTAATATTCTCATCAGATAATTCCAGTGGTCAATCGTCGCACAGTTTTGAAATCGGCTAAGATAGTTGATTGCGGCGCTCAAATCGGGTCTTGAATAAATTCATAAGGCACGTTTATAAAAGATAATAGTTTTATTTTAACATATAACGATGCGTCCTATCCGGCAGCTCACAAACAACTGAAGTACAAAAACGTAAACAGATAGATAATAGTTTTATTTTAACATATAACGATGCGTCCTATCCGGCAGCTCACAAACAACTGAAGTACAAAAACGTAAACAGATTTGTTCGACACCGTCGTTAGGTGCATATTCAAATGTCTTTCTCAACACTATTTAATTATTCGTTTTAACCTGCTTCGAATCTTTGTAATATCAAGCTAAAGTTGGTCAATTATATAATAAACTCGGTGATTTCGCACACATATACCCGGGACAGAATATTTATTTATTTCGGAGGACGAGCCCTACCAACTATCATAGCGCGTCCATGTCTACCCTGAAAGCCACCTCTGAGGTTCCCCGATCAAGGACCCACCTCTGAGTCGCCCGCATTCAAGTTCCTTACTTTTACCTCTGAAACGTTGACGGACAAGTTATTCGCAATTCCTTAGATCGATGGGCACAAGTCGCTCCTACGACCCCTGAGACGTGACAGTAATCAATGCCGTTTTCAGACCGCAGACAGCTGAGGAAAAGAAAAATAGTATTTCCCTACGTTTGCCGATTCCTCAGGGAAAGGCAATTTGTTTTTTCGTCTGCGGACTGTAGGTTCAAAACCGCATGCATTACGGTTTTGGTAACGGGCGGCGGTACTTCACATCACCTTAAGGTGAAGTGCAAGTCACGTGACGGAGCACGGCGTGTGAGAGAGATAGCGACATTGGTCTTACGGTGGAGCGAGAGAGAGCGATAGAGAACGTGTTTCATGCTTCGATGTGACGCCTCCTTCTTCCCGACGCACTCCAGAACCAGTCGGTAAAAAAAAACTGTAATTCATTTTGTACCGACGGTACAGACAATTTGTGATAAAATGTAAATTCTTACACGAAGCGCGTATCAATTGAGCGTCAAGTAAAAAGTTGTTTATCAACGTAAATGGT
Source organism: Ichneumoninae sp. B BG-2022a (assembly GCA_030522725.1). NCBI lineage: Eukaryota > Metazoa > Arthropoda > Insecta > Hymenoptera > Ichneumonidae > Ichneumoninae sp. B BG-2022a. Next base: position 1,345 of record JAPYZD010004361.1, read on the forward strand.
CAGCATAAAAAAAAATAAACAAAAAACTGAACTATCAATAGAGACGCCTCAAGTGAGACGTTGAGTGATGTGGTATTGTTCTATTGTATCGTGCTGGGCATGGGCGATAACAAATATGTTAATAATTTTCTAAAATACTTATTTGTTAAACTAAACAGGCTACATTTTATGTTGTGTACAAGGGTTGATCCCGTTGATAAATAAAAAAATTAATAAATTTAAAAACAATCAATTGCAATTTTTATTACGGCCGCGGTATATCACACGCTCTTGATTAGCCATTCTTTAAAATCTATTAAGTAGAAACGAGAAAATTATTAATTAATTGCACCGACGCTGACAGTTGTCCAAACTATCGGAGCTGGTGCAATTCTTGCCATTCTTAAATTTCATTCCGCAGAGAAATTCAAGGATCATAGTATAAAAAAAATGAAGCGTGGCGTGCGTGCACCAGCTTACCAGGAAAATTCTGTTTTCCCCATTCCTAGCGTTCTCGTGCGTAGGTTGATGCATTTTTACGATACTCTTTCGCAGGAAATATATGTAAAATCCTCTAAGTGTCTTACTCACGCGAAGCGGGAAACCTGTGTACACACACATACGCACGCATTGGAATTCTCTACATGAGTTGGCGGGACTGAGTCCTCCAATAGTGGGGATATTATGTTCAAGAGGCCTGACGCTCAGCTACACAGGAGAGTCGTGACTCCGAAGCGGAGTGTTGCGTATGAACAAAATTAGTCTCGGTTTGACAATAAAATAAAATTAAAATGTTGCGTTTTCTGTTCGCGGTCATTATTTTAACGTTACTTGTTTTTCACGGAATCGAAGCACAGGAGAACGAGGGTGAGTTTTTTTTTTTACTTTGATAACTTGTCTGGTGATATCAGTAAGAATAGTTCGAGAATAATTTAAGACTGGTAATGGAAAAAAGAAATTCAGATCCGACGCAAATGTGTTGGATTAGGTAGGATTAAACAACCGGCAGATTCGTTATCAGCGGGTAAAAATAAATCAGATATAACCCTGAGACGATGAACGACGAAAACTTGTTTCGGCGATTTAATATGCCCACTGTTTCGAGAAGCGACGATTTTTGGTATTTTCAAAAAGGGATTTCCATGTTTCCCGATGGTATTACAGAAAACCCCAGGTTCCTGTCGTCTCCTACGGTAATAGTATATTATGCTATAAGGGAGGAAAGTGTGTCTTTTCACCGAGTGTGACATTTGAATTCACACTCGAAAATTCACACCAGGTGAAAACTCACTTCCTCGCGAGTGGCATACGCTATTTTTTCTTTACTGTGCTAAAAAGTGGCCTGGAACGGGGATGGAAATTGACCGAGTTTTGACGAGCGGGAGGATTTAGCGGGAGGAAAAGTTCACTTTTCCTCCCGTTGGTCAAGAATCAGCCACTTTCTGCTCCTGTTGCAGGCATGAAATAGGGTCTTTTTAGCGTAGTCGGGGAAAAAATATATATATGGGATAGGTTATTCGACGGGGTTTCAAAATATTTGTTTCGGGTCTTCAAAGAGCGATGAAAAACGAGAAAAAGACGTGACAAAGAATTACTTTGCAATTAACAAAAGAACAAATATGATCATAAACTGTACAAATTAACGATCTTTCGAGGGAAGCTATAACGTACCAGCATCACAGACAGACGGCTGGCCTCGCTGCGATTAATGCCATCGTCAGGTTCGCTGAACGAACGGGTCTTTAACGACATAACTGTTGTTTTTTAATTATCCGGAGTAACAGCACGGATTTGCAGTAAAGCTCGTTATAAACGATAAGAACCACAACGACCATATTTAACCGCATGTGCGAACCGAATTCGATAAGCTTCATGTACAGCCAACGATGAGAGTAAAAACACTCGCAACGGAAATCCTCGGGGCACGGAGGTTTTGGTTTTATTATTAAAACCACGAATATGTAAAAAAAAATGCTGACAATAAAATCTTGAAACTTTTTTCTTCACGAAAACAGAAGTTCGTCTATGGGGGAAAAAAAAAAGTTGAAAATTGAAATTTTCATATGGCTTTCTCATAAAACTTGCAAATTGAAATTTTTATATGACTTTCTTGTAAAAGTTACAAATTTTTATTTTCATACGGCTTTCTCATAATATTCCTTTATTCGCAAAGCTTCCTCTATGAGAAAGCATTTTCTGTACTGTTCGCTTCCTCATAGAGGAAGCTTCGTGAATGCAGAGACATTACGAGGATGCCGTATGAAAATAAAAATGTGCAACTTTTATAAAAAAGTCATATAAAAATTTCAATTTGCAAGTTTTATGAGCAGGCCATACGAAAATTTCAATTTTCAACTTTTTTCGACGTCAACGTCGTGTTTGACTTTATGCAAAATGACCAGCCAATTTAGGTTCTGCGTGAACAAATACACCAATGCGCGTCACCTTGTCAGGTCTGTGCATCTACTTCGTTTAATGAAAATACGGGGTATTAGAAAAAGATTTTTTTAATCATCCAATGTTCGCCGTTTTGTGGCCATGTCTAATGTGTTTTTCCCCACTGATTACGAATAGCGAACTTATTTTATTCTTGGAGCGATATTCGATGCAGAAACTCTCGTCGAACGCGAAGTAAATATTTTCCGAAGTATTAGAAAATTTCAAAATCTTATAAAATCTACACGTACATTTAAACATTGTACAGTGTTAGTCCATTCTCGTCGGACGTAAAATAAATATTTTCCGAAGTATTAAAAAATTTCAGAATCTTATAAAATCTACACGTACATTTAAACATTGTACAGTGTTAGTCCATTCCCGGGTCAAATTTCCGATCGATACCTCCATGTTTACACGAAGTAGACCGTTTTCAGTCATTTTTCAAAAAACTGAAAAAAACTCAAAATCCCATAAAATCTTACCACTTCGATGGATTTTGACCAAATTCAATATCAAAGGTCTTTGATCAAAATAGTATATTTGTGTGCAGTTTTAGGACGAAGGCACAACATTTACGCAAGTTAGAGCTACCACATACAATTTAAAAAAATTCAAAATCGCGTAAAATCTCCAATTCGGTCTTAAGCTTCACGGAAATAGCACCGAACGAAGTGACGTTATCGCTCTACTGGTGTACCAAATTTCAACTCGCTGTATCAAGCCGTTTCGGAGATATAACCGTTTTAAACGAGAACAAATTTGTCACATACACATACACATGCAGACACATACATACGTCCGGCGTTTTAGACTATTTTAAGTAGTACTCTGACATTAAAATGTCAAATTTTTATTTTTACGAAACCAATTTTACGAAAATCTTTCTTTACGAGGAAGCAAAAGTAATTTAAAAAATATACGCCTTAACATCTTAACACGTGCTAAAATTAATGCATCATCGTCGGGCAATGATAATAATAATTTTGTCGAATTTCGTTGTTTTCAGGCGATTCTTGTTCCTTGACTACTGGCGCGTCGGGTATATGCAGACTCCTCAATAAATGTCCTCCGGTCTATCGAGACTTGCTAAACGGCAAGTCACCGGACTCTCTCTGCGGTTTCACCGGATACGATCCGATCGTGTGCTGCCCACGTGCGAGCGTCACGCCTGCAACGCCGTTCACACAAAAAACCACAACCGAACGGACAACTTTGAGTACTGCGACGCCGAGCACGGACGAACCGTCGATACAAAGTAGAAATCCCGGCGATTTGGCGAGGCAAAGTGAGTCACTTCGTCGATAACGAATGCCAGATTGAAGAGCTGAGCATTTTTTTCCAGTCGGCTCGGTCTCACCTGGCTCATTATTGTGGAAAGTACGAGAATAACAAAAATTCCGAGAATCACTGAGCGTACGCGCTCGATCACTGCATGTACTCAAATAATAGTCATATTTCATTAATATTAAACATTCCTTTCTCATATAATCGCAGACCATTGGAGTCATTCTAACCCGGGAAAAAATTATCATATATTATGTATAAATATGCCATATGTAGACATATCGACTGCTAAGAAACGACAGGGCGTAAACCATGTGCATATATATGGTGTATATGAATATATGATCGTGTATGAATTGAATAAGATTTTTGCGTATAGCCATATCAATTAAAACTTCATATACAATTAATGTATAACTATATATTATAATTCGTATAACTGTATATGGATTATACATTTTTTAGTATATATGATAATTTTCTCCTGGAAATCGTACGCTTACGAGTGTTTTGTACGAGGAAAAAAAATTCTATTTTTAGTCACGATAATAAGAACGATATTGGATAATTGCAGAATGCGCAGAGTACGCGAAATCCGTTTACGCACTTGTTGAAGCGCCGACGTTGTCGGTTAACCGGAAGATGGTCAATACATCTCTGTGTGCCATAAACTCCAAGAAGCTCATCGTGGGCGGCACCAAAGCCGAACCGAAAGAGTTTCCTCATATGACCGCTGTGGGATTTAATTCCCAATCGGCCGGGATCGTATGGCTCTGCGGTGGTACTCTGGTTTCGAAAAATTTCGTCATGACGGCCGCTCACTGCACTTATTCTCTCGAATAGTACGTAACCATTAATGATAGTGCCACGGTAAAAATAAAATCGTAGAAGAGCAAAACAGTAGATATTGAATTCAATTAATAAATATTTCACCATTTTATTTTTTATTTTGTCAAACAGTAGTTAAAAATTATTACTGTCAGAAAATTTAAAACAGTAAAATAGTTTTTAACAAAATAATAAAAATAAAATGGTGGACGGTAGATAATAAAACAGTACAAATTTTAGTATTTCATGTTATTTTTATTGTCATATTTTTAGAGCAACATTTGGAAGGTTCTTCGAAAATATATATTTCATGATGGCATCGATTAATTGTAATATTTCGTTCCAGCGGAAATGCGGTTCGGGTGCGAGTCGGAGACTTGAATCTCGAACGAACCGACGACGATGCAAAGCCTCAGGAACGTGGGATAATAGAGAGACTTCGCAATCCGTTGTACAAAAAACCGTCCGAGTATCACGACATAGCGCTACTGAGATTGGACAGGCCTGTGACTTTCGACGCTTACGTGAGACCAGCCTGTTTGCCGACCTCCAGCCGTAGCGAAGGTTCCCAGGCGATCGCAACAGGTTGGGGTCGGGTCGATTGGAGTGAGTTCTAAAATTATACTCTCGACTGCATAAATTTTACAAAAAAATACTAGAGTTTTTATAGATTTTTTTCACTAACAGCCGACGAGGAAGGTTCCAGCGACCTTCTCAAGGTCACGCTAGTAACGGTTCCACACGGCCGCTGCAACGCCTCGTTTAGTGGGGGATCGGTCGACTTTAAACTCAAACGTGGAATAGTGGACGATTGGCAGATTTGCGCCGGTGGAGAGGGGCGAGATACGTGCCAAGTAAGTCTTCCAGCTATATGACATCAATCAAAGTTTCTCATTGGCTGAAACCTCGACAGTTTTATCTGTGGTTTTTTTAACCCTTTAAAAATGCGATGAAAAATTAATAAAATCTGTCGTGTATGAATGCATTTTTTAAAGCCTATTTGGAACGCTTGTTTTAGGGCGACAGCGGCGGTCCTCTGGTAGTATTCGATCCACAGTACGACTGTATGTACGACGTTGTCGGGATAACGAGCCTTGGAAGATTATGCGGTAGCATCGTTCCCGGTGTTTATACTCGCGTTTATAATTATATTGAATGGCTCGAGAACACCATATGGCGAACGTAATCGAGTAAGAAAATAAAGCAACTTAAAAAATCTCAGTGTTCTCATCGAGTGTGTGACATTTGTATTCTCCTAGCTCCGGCACACGAGTAGAATAACTTTCCGGCTGCCATATCCTGAGAAGAACATTTTTCTGGCTACCATATGTTTCAACAGGGCTGCATTAGTTACCTGTTGATGTGTACCAGTTCAGGTACTAACAAGGCAAGCGACAACATATTTGCCGGATTGTTACCTGAACCGGTACTGGCCGGTACTGGCTGCAGCAAATACAGTCGTTTTGCATAAAAGTCAAACACGACGTTGACGTTGAAAAAGTTGAAAATTGAAATTTTCGTACGGCTTTCTCATAATATTCCTTTGTTCGCAAAGCTTCCTCTACGAGAAAGCCAATACAGAAAATGCTTTCTCATAAAAGAACCTTCACGAATAAAGAAACATTATTACAAACACATATGAATTTCAATTTTCAACTTTTATGAGAAAGTCATATGAAAATTCCAATTTGCAAGATTTTTAGAAATCATGTGTATGTGCTGCCGGTTTCGTAAATTTTTTACAATTGAGCTGAAAATTTGCACTCGAATCGAGTTAGTTGGTTCGAATTAGAAAAAAGAAATTGTCGCTGCATTTCTCACGTTATCGGATTGAAATGTTGTGTATATATCAGGCTATTACCACGGATGTTTGGCATTACTTTTGGGGAGAAGTGATAAAGCAGTTTAAAGTTTATAAAATTTTTAACTTTATAAAGAATGACCATCTTAGTTTAAACTTGAGCAAAATCTATCTATCGAGCTGAAACCGGATAAATCGAGCTAAAATTAAATAAAATGTTGTTAAATAAAAAAAATTCCTCGCTTGGTTTGAAATAATTAATTTAAAAAAAAATTCCTGATCGTATTCTTTATTCTTATATTCACAAAGCTTCCTGAAGCCGAAAAATGATGGAAAATGTTTTCTTATGAAAGAGGCTTTGTGAATAAAGGAAAATAACGAGGAAGCAATGTGCAATTAAGAATGACGGGGCGTCCAATCATTAATGAGTTGCGGTTGCGGAGTGGGGGTTCAAATTTTATGGCCCAAAACACCCTTTATAAATGAGATGCGCTGCCATGAACGTCACAGTTCCTTTACTGAACACGAGTTAGAACGACCAAGAACTCATTTGAATTCGTGTAAAATCTCATCGTCTATACTAGAGTCACTTATGTGAAGAATTGTGTGAAGTTATTATCTGACAATATTTTGTGAATATGTAGAAGAAAATCTGTGAGAGTGAATCGAAAAAGCGTCTAACGATTGAAAATCAGCTCGATATTCTGCGCTGCCTAGATTCAGGCGAAACTGCTAATATCCCCATGAATTTCCCCAAAGCTTATTAATTCGCCTTAAAATATGATGTCCGACAGGTTAGATTTTACGTCAGTTGATCGAATTGGGTATACTGACATAGGGCCCATTTTCGTTGCACCAACAACGTTGCTAACTTCTGTGCCATTTTTAACCTTAGTTTCAGTTCTCACTCGTATTCAGCTCGCACCACAAACAATACTCGGCTTCGGATAGTATTACTGTGGTACTCGCTTCCGACCAGTATCGTAAAGTACTAGTTTATAATATATATATCTATTTTTTATGAGCATTTATTGCGCATTTAAGATCTTCGCTCTATGGACAGCCGGATGATTTTTCAATCGTATCATCATCTTGGCATTCTTGAGTTTGATGTTTTGACCAGTGTTCGTAGAGTCGTTCCAGGCTATACCGCTAAAGGGTCCTCGATTTTGATCCTTCATATAGTAATAACCATTTAGATTGGCGTAGAGGCAGTCACTGCGACAGAATTTTTGAAATTCAAATGACGTTCACACCGTTAAGCCCTTGATAGCCAACATCTTTTTCGGTTGAAAAAATAATAATTTTTTTGCCCGCCTACGCTAAAAAGTCTACATTCCATGCTTGCAACGGGGGCGGAAAGTTGTCGATTCTTGACCAGCGGGCCAAAAAGAAACGGAGCGGGCCGAAAAGTAACGCAGCGGGCCGAAAAATAGTCTCAGTGGGCCGAAAAGTAGCTACTGCAGCGGACAACTTTCCATCCCCATTGCAGGCATAGAAATGTGGCCACTTTTTAGCATAGTCGGGCAAAAAATATCGTATGCCACTCGGGAGGAAGTGCCTTTTCACCTCTTGCAAATTTCTGCCGTCGCTTCGCTCGGGCATCAAACTTCGCTCTCGGTGAAAAGACGCACTTTTCTCCCTTGTGGCATAATATACCATTTCATCACTCGGTGCGGAAATGGCCACTTTTCCGCCCGCTTCGCGTGCTTAAAACCGCCATTTTTGCACCTTGTGATGAAAAATTTCGTACATCCCTCGTGCGAAAAACGTTTTTCGCCCTCGAGGAGTAATGTACTATTCTTCCTTGCTCGACACTGTATTGCCTCAAAATATGCGGTAAAGTCACTTTAAAAGAAAAGTTTAATTATAAAAAATGTACGCCAAAATAATTCGTTTTACTACATTTTGTTCGAGAAACTTTCCTTGAGACGTATTGGCATTCGTAAAATTGTATCCACAAAAAAAAAAAAAAAAATTACTGATATGCCAACGCAGCAAATATGCTACATCGTCAGCTAAGCGATTAAGATATTTTGGTTTTGCCTCAAACGGCTGATAATTGTTATGATCATACTAACCCAACATACCACCATCCCCCGCTGAAGAATGACTTGCAGGGATGCTCAGGATGTGGACGATCATTTCTTCTATCGTGGGTAGAAAACGTTGTAGAGTTGCGGATACTTAACGAATCCGTCGCGTTTCCCGTGTAATCACCGATGAGAAGACGATAATTTTGCTCCTGGGAACCGATCCTGCAATTCAAGAATACTATATATTTAAGATTCAATGTTGAAAATCTTCAAATAATAATAATAATAATAATAATAATAATAATAATAGTTTCAAGTACAAAGCGACGATACGTTTTTTTCACCTGATAAATCTACTCCAGTACTAACTTGAATTCAGAATATTCCGCCCACGTCGTATTACCGTTCCAATCTTCGAGTTCGACTCTCAATTGGTACGGGCCGAAGAACGTCGTCAACCTTTGTTTAAAAAAAAATATCGACATTCACTTTCACTCTAAAATTCCTGCACTAAATGTTTGGTTTTTATTCATTTAAAAAAAAGTTTAAGGTACGAAAAATAGAATGAAAAGTTTGGATGACGACTAAATTTCCGTTCGTACTCCGATTTTATCCAGTCGCTGATTTTTTACCCCGTACCTGTGAATCCACTCATTACCCAACCAGAATTCTCCGTTGAGATCACCAAAGCCTTTCGCATAGTCGTCCCAGGATTTTCCAAAATCCACCCTTCCCGCATTCGGTCCTCCGCGTCTCTGCACAACCGTCCAACCCCCGCCGGCCGACTGATCGCAATATATCGCGTAGACATTCCAAATCCATTCGACATCCTTGCCAATTGTTCCATCAAAGTGATAAATTCCTGATGGCAATTCCGCCTCCGCACCTATCATACTCTCGCAACCTGGCCGCGTACCGGCCCAGCTAATTTTTCTAATACCCTCATCGTCGTCATCCTCGTCCCTGATCGTTGAACCGACCGTTCTTATCATCATTCTGTCGAATTTTTTGTTCAACAGTGTAAGTTGCTTCAAAATCCTCTTAGAATAGAAATCGGACGATTGAATATTCGTAGATTCGTAAAGAGATTTTGGCGTATCACCGTGCCAATTTTCTCTAAGTCCGCCCGCCGCTCTGATCAACATAGTCTGTATGCCGTCAGTCGTTAAGTTGGATTCCATAATCATCCCGTCCCACGTCGAATCAGCCAATACGCACTGTGTGAAAACCACGAAAATCCATACCTATAATAAAAACAATAATGCAATTGTGACGAATTATGACAATTGTTAACGGCTGTACATATAATCAGCAAACTCACTTGCAATTCCTTGATCTGAAGCATTTTACTTTGAATTATAAGCGACGAGTCAAATTCCTATCAAGGTATCGAACAGAGCGTAGGGCGGCTGTCAGTGCAATGATCAACCATGCGCCAAAAGTTCGTGGATAATAATTCGTCTGTTCCGATCTGCACGAGGATAGAAGATCGACTGCAATTCGATAATTGTGTTGATGTCCGTTGATCCGCGACCGCGAGAGGTCAATTATTTTGTTATCTGAAACGGTTGTGCCATACATCGAGTCGACAACTTGGGCGATTCGATCAATCGTTATTATATCGATGATCTAATGCCAGAAGAGCCTAGTAGCTATGTCTATAGGCAGTCTGTATAACCGTATGATATTGAGGCATCGATATTAGGAATCAGAAATTACTGTTGAAACATGGTGTCCCTTCAAAGGTTCTTAAATTTTATTTTGAACTTACACTAGACACTGGGCACATGGGGTACATGGGGTTTGGGTTTTTCGGAATTCACTCCCATATGCTATGAATGCCGAAATCTCGAGAATATAGCATATGGGAGTGATTTAGGATTTTCGAATTCCACTCTCGTGTGCTATATGCGGTTTGGGTTTTTCGGAATTAGTTAAGGAAACTAATTCCGCAATCCGGAATTAGTACTATACGGAATAAGAAGGAAAATAGTAAAGTTGCGGGGTAATTTGTTGAATAATCATTTTTATCTTCAATTTGTTCATGACAAATTGGAATCATAATTTCACAAAAACAATCTTTGCAGCACCTCCCAAACACTTGATTTTTTCAGATTTTTAT
>JAPYZD010004362.1:0-20778 GCA_030522725.1 Ichneumoninae sp. B BG-2022a
CGCTCGCGGTTGCCTAACTGCTGCGTCAGCAGTATCGACGCTCGACGCTTGACGTTCGACGCTCGATGTACGCTCGATGCGTAACGCAACCGAATGTGTGTCGCAACCGAAATAATCGGTGCCGAGACCCTTCGAAATAATAATATGTATTTCGGATTACCTATAATAATTGTTAATACCTGCCCGGGCACAACAATTGGGTGAACTTCGCTAGCGGGTACTGGCCCAAAGTCATTCGTCGTCGTGGGCGAACGTCTACTTTGTTCACCAATAACATAACAAAAGTATCATCGCTCTCTTCCACATGTCGAACTGGTATTGACGACATTTTTTCGACAATTCTAAGACGGGTCTCTGCTCAGTCTATGCCCAATACTCAAACGACTGTGAGCTAAGTACTATTTATATTATGCCGTAAGTACTTTTTTTTATTTTTGTTTTACGTTGTTTATTGTTTCGAAAAAAAGAGTACAATCGTAGAAAATATAGGCTACAGCAAACACAATACAAAAGCCTAAAGAATTTGGGTTTCATACAAGAATGACTGCCACATGCAGTACTCGCTTGTAAGATGCTCGTATTTCAAACATTAGAAAATAAACATATCGGTAAGTATATTATATAAAAAAAACTTGTCAGTCGAAAAAGAATAACCGCACTGAACGTGGGCATTAGCGTGTGGAAAGGAACAAATTTTTACAAAAAAAACCTTTCTAGGAATGTTGCGTGTCCATAACTTGGGACGTTAGCCTAACCTAAACACAATTAACCTAGAGACTAGAAAAAAAAACATATGTACACTATTTACAAGTAAACCTTAATAATATAGGGTCTTAGTGTCACAGGTTACGTCGCCTCCTCTGCGTATCGTAGATTATCTTTCTCTCTTGCAACTGCCTGATCTGCGGACAATCCACAGAAAGCCAGTGGTATTTATTAAAATTAAGTCGGTAAAAGTTCAAGAAATCTCGTTTAGGGATTACCACGGAGTCTGAGAACCGCTCGTTATTGTTTTGATAATCATCCTGTCTTATCGAGATACGCTTATCAGCCTTATTCCTTTTCCAATGGTATAAGGTCGGAATATTATCGGCGTTTTGCACCAGTCCCTGGCTGTCACGGTAGAGAAAAGTTTGCGGAGTGATATAATTAGTCCCAATTTGAAACCGAGATTCATTGTCCTCTTGAACTTTAATTGTTTGTATTATCTGATTGTCAATCAGGTCTAAATCACAGAAGTAGTTACGAGTTAATTTTAAGATGAAATTGTCAATCCTGGGAATATCGGCCGTGTCGTAAATTATTTGATTTGAAACAAAGTGTCGGAATTCTGAATGTACCGAACGGTGTACGTATAAACATGTTCGGAGGCATTTCCTCTCAAATACGCGTAACTTTTCCATTACGGAATGGCCGGTATCCCACCAGATTGGCGCCGCATAAGTTAATATCGGTCGAACCAGCAGCATATATAAAATGACTCCAGTTTTGCGTGAAAGATGTTTATTGTAAAAAATTGCGCTGTTTGCTTGGAAAGCTTTCCTCGCCTTAATAAGTTATAAATCTATATGCTTATTACCTCGGAGGAGAGAGTCGAAATATACCCCCAAATATTTAACGATTTTAGCATGCGGGACGGGTATCTTAAGGTTCGTATTTGGTTCTGTAATTTCAATCTGAAATTCTTTATGTCCTTTTTTATTTTTAGAATTAATATCGTTGAGAGGTTCCCTAAACAATATTGTTTCAGATTTAGTGGGATTTACCCGTAGATTCCACGAAATATAATATTGGTTAATTTTTTCGACTTTCTCCTCGAGTTCATCTTTAATCTTACTAACCCTATGGTTCGCCGTGTATATAATGATATCGTCCGCAAAGGCAAAGCCTTTGTGTTGCTATTTTGGCTATTAATATTATCCAATTTTAGAATATCACAGGTATATATGTTAAATAGAATCGGCGAATTGACAGTGCCCTGCTGCAACCCCTCTCGTATATGAAAAACCTGAGATGAGAGTCTTGTGCCATCCCAAGTGACAAACTCTTTTTGAGAAATCATATCCCAAATTATATATATCAGCCACGTGGGAAAGTTTTTATCTTTAAGTCTGAACAACAGCCCATCAAGCCGAACGGAGTCAAACGCCTTCTCTAGGTCGAGCAAAGCAGCCCCCACAAGTTGACTTCTCCCAACCATAAAGTTAAGATCCGCTGATAACTTGTGGATAGCATGTGCCGTGGAGTGACTGTGTTTAAATCCAAACTGAGCATCCGTTATAACGCCGTTACGAGAACAGAAAGAAGATATTTTTACGTTAACTATCGTTTCAAGAACTTTACTCATGCACGCAGTTAAGCTGATAGGTCTGTAGCTCGATGGATCGTTTGGGTTTTTGGTTTTTTTAACGATTGGTAATACTTTTGCTCTCTTCCAACTGACCGGAAAATAAAATAAATCTAATGCATTGTTGAATATAATAACAATGGCTCTAATTAGGTTATCTGGTAGGTGTTTGAGTACGATCGAGGGAATTTCGTCCAATCCGAATGAAGTTTTATTAGGTAGAAACTTTAGTATTTTTTTTGTTGAAGCTATTGTACAAAATGGATTCATAATATTAGGATCAGTATTAGGGCCCGAGGCTCTGTTAGTTGGTGAAAAATTAGTAAAAGATTCGTTAACCAATCTCGACCTATTAAAGTCATTTTTTATCTGTTCCGCGACGGCATCAACCGAGATTTTCACGGCAGTCCCTTCGTTCAAATATCTGGGTGAGTTAATGGACTCATAAAACGCACCAATTATGTTTAACTTATCGATCGGGGAGTTAAAAACAAAATTATTATCTTGGACATGCACGTTGCCAAGAGCACAGGTACTTCTGTGAAGGAGCTCCTGATTATTTCGATCAACATGCAAGTCATCAATACTCGTAAATTGTTTGGGTCTGAGCAAACGATTAATTTTAGGAAAAAATTTTTCGGAATTTCGGAAGTCGATTTCTTTCAGTTGCTTGGTCCAGTACTTATTCGATGATCTTTTAAATTCGAGATGGATGGATTCTCTTAAAATTCTCAGACTTAGCTTAGCGATCGGCGTATTTAGCTGTCGAGCTAAAGGATCAAGCGAATGCAGATTGTGTAATAAAGTTATAATAGCTGATTTTGCTTTTTGCAGTTTAATGATTTTTTTATTTAAATATTTGAAAGTGTTGTTATGAGTGGAGAAGATAGGCACCGTGGTTCTGATTGTGCTAGTTGTAATGTCAGTAACTTTAGATAAATTATCATCAATTTCTCCGATCGATAAGTTGCGGTCGTCAGGTATCTGCCAATTGAGCGCGTCGTTAAGGTTTTTGAGAATTTATTCCATTTGGTTGCCTTAAAGTTTCTTCTAGGTCTAGAAGTTATTGGGTCGTGCAGTTGTTCACAATCCTCCGTGGTTTTTACTGTGAAGGATATTGCAGCATGGTCACTGTCATAGGGTAGAGTAATTAATTTATCTTCTATAGAGTCAAGAATTCTCAATCTCGAATCAATTAGACAAATATCCAAATAAGAATGCGCCGGTTTGTAAGTTGGTTGACCCGGGATAACAATTTTCGTCTTAAATCTTAGCCCATGGTTCATCTCCCATTGGGCAAAATAATAACCTCTTTGGTTGTTCACGCGGTCCCCCCAAGCTCGTCTTCTCCATCTTGGATTGCGTTAGGCCTATCTTTGCGAATAATATTATAATCCTTAAAATTCAATTTGTGTTTGGCGTTAAGCTTGGTTTCCGATAACAAGATTAAATCGTGGTCATATTTAGCAGCAAATTCGGAAAGCTCTAATCTTCGATAATTAGCAATGATGGAATTTACATTTATTGCTGCTATCTTTAACTGTGATAGGTCAATGTACGTATTTGGCATTAAGGGTTACTAATTGAAGATAGTATGAATTCTATTTTTCTTGTATTTTCATCTACTTTGCTCGCGATACCTCGAGGTTGTTCCGGGAACATTGAGACAAGATCTCTCTTTAGGCCGTCGACCCAGCTTGGCTGTTCATCTGGAATCGGATCGTGTGTGCTCCGCGATGATGTCTGATGTGGGACATCCCTCGAAGTGACTACGCTGTATCCTGGGGTTACAGAGCGAATCTGTGTAGGCGCAGGTCTCTGTTGCGACGTCGAGGGTATGAACTTCTCTGACATCGATTGTGGTTGCGGCACCATCCTCTTCGTTGCCTGGGCAAAGGTTGTATTGCCATTGACGAAGGCAGTCAAATTGTTGATTTTGTAGCGAATAGTTGTCTGCTTTTGCCGCTTCTGTTCCTTTTTGACAGAAAGTGGAAATTTCATGTATGGACATCCTTTGTACGAAGCAGGGTGGCCAGCTTGTCCGCAGTTGGCACATCTTAGATTTTCTTTTCCACCTTGAGCGACGATCTCACATTTTCCAGGTCCGTGATTCCCTGCGCACTTAACGCAGCGAAATTCTAAGTGGCAATTCGAGCTGGCATGCCCGATGCGTTGGCATTTCCGGCACTGATACACGAGAGGTTTCTTGAAACGTTCCCAGGATATCTTCTGGAATCCGAGTGCAGAAATTTTAAGCAGCTCCCCTGTCGGGCTGTCCGATGTTACTTGTAATAGATGGTGGTATCTATTCGGTCTTCTTTTGTCAAAAATGTACTTGGTGAGGCTGACGATTGACACTTTCTCAAGTTTCATTCCTTCTGTTTCCTGCTTAATCTCCTCTTCCGAGAATCCTCGAATACCTTTAATGACGTATGTTTTTGGTTTCACGTTTTTTGGTGTAAAGGTATAGAAAGTAGCACCCTGAGCGGCGAGCGCTGCTTTTAACTTCTCAAAATTAGTTTTTGTTTTTGTGCTTTTAGTATGACTCACCGATCCGTCCCCTGCGTCAATGATTTCTCTGAACGCAACATCCTGCTTCGAGAATTCAAGGGATGCAAAAAGCGCTCGGATCGCTGGCGTATTCGACCCTTCTAAAAAGACTGGCGGCGATCTGTCATGGTTTTTTTTCCTCGAATGTTCCGACGTTCCAGCAGGATTGATGGGATCATCGTTCTCGTTATCACTATCTTCGAGCTCAAGCTCCATGCCCGATCCATCGTCGTCGTGCTGCAATGGACTAAACTTATTGGCATTATTAATTGCCTTGTTCGTCGCTTCTTTAAATCTACGTTTGTGGGATTTTTTCGGCAGTTCCCAGTCTCCCACTTCAGTTGACGGTTCGAGCTCACCAAGCGGTGATGGCGCTAGTGGCGACGTTGTTTTGCGCTTGCCCGCTGCGTTTAGATTTGTCGTAACTGTCTTCTTTGGCGTTGTGCCGGTTTCTTTAACTTTTTGCCGAAATAACCTGTCGATTTGTCCCGCACTTAAGTTTTTGTTCATTAGGTTTTTAGCACTGAGTCCTGAGGGCATTTTGAAAGTGCTCGGATTGCTATTTGATTTCACAGTCGCACTTACATGCTCGTTCTCTTGGTCGTTGATACTTCTGCTCGCTTTCTCACTCTCTTGCTTGTGCGAACTCGCATTTACTTGCTCGCTCACACTCTCGTTCGAATTCACATCGATGCTGTCACCGTTATTGTTCGCCATCTTGGCAAAACGCCCGCACGGGGCAAAGCCCGGTATACTCCTCGACACAAAGCCCTTATTATTGTTCTTTTTAAGGCTGTCACTATGGTTGAAAAATCTTCTCCCCGACAGACAGGAGGCCAGCTCACATTAAATCTCACTTTTACAGCAATTTATCGCAAACCCAAAGCCGTATAAGCCAATCTGGTACGGAGCGACACGGTAGCGGTGTCTCCACACCCGCGCCCAGGCTGCTACTTATGCCGTAAGTACTGGCCGCCAGAGCTGGGCCCGTATGAAGCCATTGGTTAGTCAGTGTGGTGACGGTACTACTCAACAAGGCTTGGTAACCACCCTGACAGTGTTGGTAACTTTAGCAGTGCACCCCGATGCGCACATGGGAAGACGAGAATATATATATTCTTCAGCCAATATGAATCTCGAGTGCCGTTACAGTATAACCCCAGTACTCTATCGCATGTTGGCCTGGTACAGGCGAATTTTTTTACAATAGTAAGATGAGTCTTAGCCCAGTCTACGGCCGATACTTAATCGACTGTCGGCTAACTACCATTTTTGTTATGCCGCAAGTACTGGCCGCCAGAGCTGGGCCCGTCTGAAGCCATTGGTTAGTCAGTGCGGTAACGGTACTACTCAACAACACTTGTTATCCGACGTTGTTTTAATACTGGACCGTGTTGGTAACTCTCTTGATTCGCACATGGGTGGATTAGGGTTCTCAATCCTCGTTTTTAACCGAATCATTCGTTCAAAGTCTGAAAGCATCACGACAGAAGGTTCACATCACTGTAACCGGTATTGGAGGATCGGTAGCTGGTACCGGTCGCTCCAGTATTAACCTCACACTCAAACCCTGTCATAGCATTCTGGGAATTGGAGGAAGTCCCCACATGCTCCCACCTCACAGAGAAAGAAACAAAATATGAAGCGCATTTTACCCCGGCACATCGACGTTTACCAGAAGGACGTTACAGCGTAAAACTTCTGTTCAAAAAATCGATCAACGTCGAAATTGGGGCTTCAAATCAAGTTGCTTTGAAATGGATGCTGACACTCGAACGTAAATTCACGCGCACTCCCGACCTAGCGGCCCCATACTGCGAATTTAGGCAGGAGTATTTAGATCTCGAGCTCATGGTACGAACGACTTTTAATTCCCCAGAATCCGATCCCGGTGTATTCCTACCTCACCACCCCGAACAAAGATAGCGGTACCACTCGCCTACGAGTGGTGTTTAACGCATCGAGCCGAACATCGAACGGCACATCTCTTAATGATAGGTCCTCGTCGACCTTGATGACACGAGGTACCAACAAATACTATGGCGCTCCACACTTAGTACACCTATATCACCATATCGGTTAACAACGGTCACGTATTGCACGGCGTCGGCACCGTATCTCGCGTTACGTGTTCTTGAACAATTAGCTGAAGACGAGAAGGAAAACTTCCCTTCAGCCGCAGCGATTGTACGTCAACAATTCTATGTAGACAATGCGCTATTTGGAGCTAACGACGAAAAAACCGCGAAGTCACTACGACTCGAACTCATCGAGTTACTCTCCTGTGGAGGTTTTACCTTACAAAGTGGATGGCAAGCCGTTCGTTCTCTCCTAGAGACCATCCCACAATCCGATCAAGAGGTCACAAAAATCCGCGCATTCGATTCAAGTGAGTCGATCAAAGTCCTCAGTATTGGCTGGGTACCAGAGACAGACTCGTTTTGCTTTAACGCAGCGCTACCAAAACGCGGCCACTACACAAAACGCGATCTGTAACTGCGACACTATTTGATCCTCTCGGGTGGTTGTCACCGGTCTTAATAACCGCGAAAGTTTTAATACAGGAACTATGGATCGCGTCAACCGACTGGGACGACGAATTACCCGTGGCTTTAGCAGACAAGTGGAACGATTATTGCTCCAACTTGTCCGAACTCCACGCTGTATCGGTACCACGATGGAATTATCTCGAGTTAACCGACATTTAATGCCAGCTTCACGGTTTCGCGGATGCCTCTACTCGCACGTACGCAACGTAATCTATTTACGAGTAATCGACGAAAACAATAAAGTTCGGATAAGCTTGTTAACAGCAAAGTCAAAGGTCGCACCGATCAAAACAGTTAGCGTGCTGCGCCTCAAGCTGTGCGCCGCAGCGCTGCTCGCAAAGCTCATTAAATTCGTTTTAGACACAATGAAACTTACATCGTGCACGACTCACGCCTGGACCGACTCGACGGTGGTTTTATCGTGGCTTAAGCAGCATCCGTCTACATGGCCTACATTCGTTGCCAACAGAGTCGCGTCAATTCAAACCCAACTTCCGGAAGTCAAATGGGACCATGTACCGACCGCCCAAAATCCCGCGGATTGTGCGTCGCGAGGTCTCACCGCATCGGAACTTCGCGACCACCATCTTTGGTGGCATGGGCCCGCGTGGCTTCGCCTTAACGAAAATGCATGGCCGCGTGCTCCGGAACTGTCAACTGACCGCGAATTGCCAACTGAACAAAACGCTCATATCGCAACGGTGCCATCCCCCACGTGTGAAATCGCGGAGAAATTATCATATTGGCCGAGACTCTTACGAGTCACCGCACACTGTATGCGTGTCGCAGCTCGCTGCAGGCAGCAGCAACTTCCACACGACATAAAACTCTCAGCTGACGAAATCGTACACGCGAAACACCACTGGATCAAAGTGGCTCAATCAGAGCATTTCCGCGACGATATCGCTGCGATAACCGCGCAACAATCGGTACCCAGACGGTCACAGCTTCGGTCATTAAATCCGTTTATCGACGAACACGGGATTTTACGAGTGGGAGGTCGACTTCAACGATCACCCTTGTCGTTTAACGAAAAGCACCCCATTATCTTGCCGAAACATCGTATCACGACTCTGATCGTGGAACACGCCCATCTACGGTCTTTACATGGTGGTCCTCAGCTCACCACCAGGGTCCTATGCCAAACTTATTGGATTGTTTGACATAGACCATTTGTTCGCAACATTATTCATAAATGTCTTACGTGTGTGGCGGCAAGAGCCACGGTTCCCCAACAAATCATGCGCGATTTGCCGGCCGCTCGAAGTACTCGACATCGTCCGTTCCTACACAGTGGCCTCGACTATGCCGGCCCATTTTAGGTCCGAACATCGAAAGGTCGCGGTTAAAAATCACACAAACCTCGCATTATTCGCGTGTCTATCAACTCGTGCGAGTCATCTCGAACTCGTATCTGATTACTCGCCGGATGCATTCCTCGCGGCCTTTCAGCGATTTGTGTCACGTCGCGGGCTCCCATCCGATCTATACAGTGACATCGGCACCACGTTTATCGGCGCGGATAAAGAATTGCGCAACGCGTATCGTACCGTAATTCAAGATCCGAATATCATAAATCTTCTCGCCACTGATCGCGTCAATCGGCATTTCATCCCTCCAGGGGCTCCACATTTTGGAGGCTTATGGGAGGCGGGTGTCAAATGCACAAAACATCATTTGCGACGTATCCTGGGTTCAAAAACGCTAACGTTTGAAGAACTCACAACTCTCCTCGCAGAAATCGAAGCGTGTCTTAACTCGCGACCCATAGGTCCCTTAATCACCGACCCTAGTGAATTCGCGGTGTTTACGCCCTTTCTCATAGGTACCCCGCTGACGAGTGCGCCGGAGCCCACACTTCTCGATCTTAATGAAAATCGACTGTCCAGATGACAACTCGTGCGCCAAACGCTTGAGGTATTCTGGAAATGCTGGTCCAGCGAGTATCTTCATACTCTCCAAGTAAGAACAAAGTGGACACAACCCACGAGAAACGTGGAAATCGAAGACCTCGTACTAGTTCGAAAAGCGAATCTGCCACCGTCGAAGTGGCTTCTAGGCCGAATTACGGCATGTCACCCAGGTACCGACGAGCGTGGCCGCGTTGTCACCTTTAAAACGGCACATTCTGAATTGAAACGCCCGATTACCCAAATGTGCGTCCTTCCGATTCATTCGTCCGAGTCCTCGACGAACCCCGAAAAGTCGTCCAGTACCGATCTATCCTTTCAGGATTGCACAAACAGCAAGAGCGACTAAAACTAACCTCTGGTAAACGTTCGATGAGTCGCGACAACACGCTATAGTCGCCGTAGCGTTAATATAAGATTACCCGTACTAACTAAGTTGTCTTATAAGCAAAAAATCAACTGTCAAGTGCTTCGACAATACCATCAAGTGCGCCGAGAACTCACCCTGTTAAGTGAACATGCTTCGAAATCGTGCTCCGATTCCTGTGCTTGGTTATTGCCTCTCCGCCATTATGTCATGGCAGGCGGCCCCCTTGTATATATGTTTTAGTTAAAAAAAATGATAGCTAATCACTTCAAGCGAGTTTCGACCATTCCCCATAACCACATGGTAACTGTACATTGATCGTCCTGCCGTACGAGGCGGGCGGAATGTTCACGCATGTGTCTGTGTGTATATTCGAATGGAGTGAATGTATAATGTGTGTAGCAGGGTAGTCACATTTCAGTCTAAATTTAAGAGCGTCTCGGTACCTTTTAATTTCGACTGTTGTGTAACGTAGTCCGTCGCTCGTCTCCGGTACGCCAGCCACTTCCGTCTCTATTTACTCCTCGTCCGACGCGAACACCGACAAGATGTGTTGTCGCGAAAACAAACCCGAGCCTACGCTGGCTATCTATCGAGAGCATTGTCACCGAGTTTAATAAAGTATTATTAGTCGAATTTTAATTTATCGAGTGCGTTGTTATTTCGAGTGTAAAGCATTCGCGGTCACCTCGAGCGATCCTAAACCCGCTTCGCTATATCCCAAAAATAAAATAAACTTTTCTTTGTGCACGTGTTGCGAAGGCGTGCACATACTCAAAGATATTACGTATGATGGCGTAGATTCTGCGTTTCGTAGCGAGGTCCGGAAAGATCATTCTCATCGTCAACGCGGAGAATTGATGGTCAGGGAAATCATTGAGGCCGAATCCGAGTTGAGGCCAAGAAGAGTCATTCGACGGCGTCACCGATCCAAGAATTAGGAGTTTGGATCCATATGAAGATAAATTAGGACTAATTCGTTTGAAGACCCTGATATCGGGCCGAGACGACCAATTTGGATTTGGTGCCCGATAGTTCTGGATCCGCAACATCGCTTAGTCTTGAAGCTGATTCAGTACCGTCATGAAAAATTGAATCGCCTCGTAATACAAAGTATGATGAGCAATGTGAGAGAGCAAGTGTGGACTATTTCCAGTCATTAAGCCATACGCTCTGTGTTCGCGAAATGCGCTACCTGCAAGCGTTATACGTCTAGGCTACGAGGATAGAAGTTTCTCCGTCGACGGTACCAGAAGAACGTGTACGATATGCAGCTGCGTTCGAAGTATCTGGAGACGATTTTGCAGGATTAGTTTACTTGAAAGGTGGTGAAAAGGCATGGATTTGTCTCTTGACATGTATGGTGTATAGAGCTATTTACCTTGAACTTGTTACTTCTCTATCGATCGAGCTCTTCATCGGGGCCTTCCGGAGATTTATCGCCCGACGAGGACGACCTTCTATCGTATTCAACGATAACGGTACAAATTTCACCGGAGTCAATAATCTGCTACGTCGAATGGACTGGAGCAAAAACGTGGAATATAGTACGGTCGAGAAAATTGAGTGGCGATTCAACCCTCCTGCAGCAGGATGGTGGGAGAGTCTTGTGAGATCGGTAAAAGAATTACTGAGAAAAGCCTTGGTTCGAGCCTGTCTGACGTTCGAGGATCTTACCACCACGTTGTGTGGCTGCGAAGGCAATCATAAATACGCGCCCGATTACTTACTTATCAGAAGATTCCGAAGAATTAGTTCCATTGGCGCCGGCGATGTTCCTCTAGAACATTCGAGAAGTAGGAGTGCTCGATTTTGATAATATTGAAGAAAACTAGTTGAATAAGAATCGCCTTTATCGCCAGAAACTACTAGAAGATTTACGTCGCCGCTTTCGTTCCGAATATTTGGGACAATTGCCTCGTGTGAGAAATTCTCATGCGAGCACAGTAAATATACGAAAAGGTGACTTCGTTTTCATAGGTCGCGACAATCAGAAACGAATAGACTGTCCCTTAGCTCGAGTAATCGAAGTCATGCAAGGATGAGATGGAATCGTACGAGTAGCTGGACTGAAAACGACGTTCGGTGCACTGGAGCGTCCCGGTCAGCGATTGTATCCGTTAGAGATGTCGTCGACCGACGAGATCGAGATCTTGAACAAGACAGTCGTTGATAACCTAGATCCTTCGAACAAACCCTTGCTGCCTGAGGTAACAGAGGAATTGCCGCCGTCCGAAGAGAGTCTCGAGGTTCCTGTCGAAACTGGGTCGTCTACTGAAGAAGACTCAAAACCAGCAATACGCATAAGAAGCGGGCGTCAAGTCAACGCCCCAGAAAAGCTTGATCTTTAAGCTATGGCAATTCCACACACTTTTTCTTTTGTAAACTGTATTGCGTTTTTTCTTTTCGTCACCACGTTTTATTTTTTGAGTTGCAAAAACCTTTTACAACTCAAGATGGGAGGGTGTTATAATCTTAGCTTTAGTTCCTTTTCTCTCTGCAGAGTGCGCACGAATAAAATTGATATTTTTGTTCATGTCATTAATCCTGCGTTTTTCCACCAACCTAATCGTGTTCCTAACAATACCTATACCTTCATCCATAGGTATACAACATTTTGGATACAAACTTTTATGAAAATTGACTGAACCTGTCTACAAAGATATCCTAAATTCGCATTTTTTATAGATAGTTGTAGATCGTCAGCACTCTGTATAAAATGCTGTCGATTTACAACAATCTACAGAAAAAAACGACATTTTCATCTTGTCGATCCCTATAAGCTATAGTTTTCTGTTGAAAGCTGTAGTTTTACTACAAAAACTGCAATTGATTACAAAGACCTACTACCTACACAGAACCACAGAATGCTTACGATCTACACTATCTACAAAAACTGCGAGATTTGAAACATGTTTGTAGGTAGTTGTACATTTTTGTAAAATGTTGTAGTTTGGCCTCATTCTTTCATACTAAGTAGTAGTTTTCCGTAGAAAATTTTAGTTGTTTCTGCAAATACCTACAATTCACAACAAAAATCTACAAGTTAACGCGATTAGCATGTTGCTGTCAATTTACAACTTATTACGATACTGTACATACAACTATCTACAAACATGTTCCAATTCTCGCACTTTCTCATAGATGGTCGTAGCTTTGGTGTCGCTTAGAATTATAAGTTGTAATTTCGATGACTTTTTCTGTAGTAAATTGTAGTTTTGGCGTAATTTTTCCGGCCTTCCCGTCATCTATGCTACTTACAGAAATTCTAGACCGTCCAATATAAATTCTTGAGATTTTTGCATTTAGGTGAGGTGTTTGTTTCTATGATTTATTATTATGTTTTTTTTTGTTACCTCAGACAGCTCGTCTTCGTTCTCACTCGTGCTAGGAGTACATGGGCCCATGTACTCGATGGCTGAATTATCATCGGCCTTTCTAGTTGTGAAGTTAATTTGTTTGAAGGAATAGGTCGACCTCGTGTATTAAATAAGGTCGGTGTTACTTATCAGGAGCTCTACATTCAATTTTAGTTTTTTTTCTTAAGTGTATCTCCGCAGAGGATTTTTCCACACTGGCTCGTTTTATTGTTCCCAAAAACCCCAATTTATCAGTTGGTCGATGAATCCGAAGGGAAATTTTTGGGGGTTTGAGGGGCGGAGCCCCCCAACGAGTCGTAATATGGTGATGTCAATCGCGTGTTTAGGAAAGCCTATCGTTCCCGGACGTTTAGTTAACGAGAGGCACCAATCTGTGCAGAGCCGGCGAATTTTCATGGTTGATAACGCGATATTGCGCTTTGTAGACTGGGGTCTCGGCGGTATCTTGCGAATCTTCCGTGGAGACTACTCGCACAATGCTTACCGATTAGCGCAGACTTGAAAGATCCCTGAGGAAGCGCTTGACAGGCGGAGTCACAATGCTTCGAACATTAAGGCTCATGAATACGCTACTTGTGTTTCTCCCTATTCCCTGAGCTAGGAGATAGAGTACGATGTAATTCAGAGGCTGCGACCTTACACAGAGCAATAGGCTCACAGAGCCGATAATAATGTGATAATCATAATGAGAAATGAGAATGTGTGCATAAATATATGTACTAATAAATAAGGGGTAGTAAACTCTTTTTCCCGTGAATGTGCAAAAATACGTCAACTTTATTTCTACTTGCCCTTCCAAATGGTGCATGTTGTGTTCAATTTGGTCGGTTAATTTTTTCTGTAGCATGAAAAATGGAAGAATCAGGGGTGGTTCACCCCTGCAAATGATTTTTTTCTTCAACTTCACGTGGAATTTTCATTGATTTCGATGCGGAGTATTTTGGTTTTTGTTTTTTTGAAATTGGTTGACGCATTCTGGGTGAAACTGTATAATCAACCCCTCGATATGCCTAACTTTGAAGAACGATTGCACCTCTCAGATGAATGTTTTTTCGATGATAAAAAAATCCATGTCTTTTAGTTTTCGATACTCTAGAACATACGTGAGTTTCATAAAAATCAGAGGGGGCAGCAAAGTGATGTTTCTTGCCAGTATTTTTCCATGAGTTACATAAGTTTCCGCGCAGTGAGAGAACATAGTGTGATGTTACGTGGGCTTCAAATTAGCTTGGAGGAGGCATCGCGTGATGGTCTTACGTAAGTCCCGAGAGAGAAGGGAATACAATGTGATAGCTTAATGGTAGTTCTTGTCCTTTGTTAATTATGATATGTACCTTCTTCTTCATTTATTAATTGTGGTTATCCATTATAATTATTCTTTTCATGATGGGGTCATTTGTTGTTCATGAAGGAAACTAGTATCAAGTAAGAAACCTTTTCCTACTTGATTCTCATCAATGATCGTTGCTAAAGCTCAACATTTGATCTCGACTCTGAGGCCTTCTTGTATTCCGTTCTTTTTAGGTATTAAATTTTTGTCTCTATGATCGCATGAGTCCATCAGTGTGATTTTTATTTGTAATCTGATGCGTATCGAACGTCTCGACACAGGTGCGTATCGGGTTCGTGTGTCATAGGTGTTGTGTAACGTCTCACGCGGATATAATTTCTAAAAAAAGATATAATAATATAATTCCTTATATTATTATATTTCAAGCCATACTGATCCAATAACAAACGATGGGTCATACCAGTGTAGCTAGGGAAACTGACGGACAGTGAACACGGCAGCTGACTCAGACTTTGCCGAAACTCTATGATAAGTGACGAATAGTTATGGGAAATGCGAAGATAGGTGGTTCATGACAACCTCACACCTAGAGGTTTTTTCGCTGCAGCGTCCCATGAATCACAACTTGTACCCTCAGCTTCCGCTTATGGACGCTAAGCGTATTTAGACCAGGATGAGTCATCCGTGGTTACCACATTGTCGCCCTTAGTTACGATTTCGTATATAAGATGAGCAAAACGCCCAGAGGGTACGTCAGTCCATCTCGAACCACCATACGTACGACGTGAATCGGTCAGTCAGAAAACGTTAGTTAACACCCGACCATTGTACGTATAACGTCAGGCAGCGCGATTACACTTCGAAGACAATTGAACTGGAAGCTAGAGTGCGTAGCTCGTACGGCTTTCGATGAATATTGTATCTTCACGCGCCTTCTTCAAAATCTCAGTCTATCTTTACTCTACGGATTAATATTCGAATTGTACGCGAGTTATGTGTGAAATTATTGTATCGTATCACCAAGTTTAAATATTGTGAACAAAATAAATCGTGTGCGTATTTTAATACTTATTTCACAATCGATAAAACCGTTATCCGCGACAAATTCATTCGGAGACCTGTTCCGAATGTCGATTACAAACGACCATCCATAAAACCATAAATACTATAGTATAAAAGTCGAGGTTTTCATCCCATGTGTAAAGGGCTGCCCTGCCTTGACCCGAAAAGAGAAGCCAACAGTGTCTACGCTCTCCCTCATACTCGCACGAGTTAAGGCTGCATGTAACAGTTGATCGATGGTTTTCTTGAGGTGAGAGTCGGCTATCGGTTCGCACGTCTCGTTATCTTTACCTGCGATCCGTGGCCTTCTCGCTGATGGATGATTCCCTTTTTAACCGCCGAGCGACGTACCTGCGGATCTCATCGCATACGCAAGACATGCCCACTCAGAAGTCTGTCACGTGGGGTATGCGTGCACAGGCCGGAATCTGTCTCTCCCGAGGGGTATGGAAGATTCCCGAAAATTCGAGGCGTCCTTACGAACCCTAATTGTTGACGGAATGTGTCCAGTCACAAAATATATTTTATTTTTTTTCTAGAAAAATGTCTTATGTTTTAAATATGTGTTCACATATTTAATACCTTCTTGTTTTCGATTGTAACGGCCCCAGCCTCTCGAAATCATCGTTTATCGCGGGAGCAGGCTATTTCAACACGCTGGGGCCGTTACACGATTCACTGTGTGTAAAGAACATTTCCGGCAAATAAATTACAATATAACCAATTACAATAATTTCCGACTTTATAGATCGACCGGGACCAGAAAATACGCGTCTTTTAAGTCTACATATGGGGAATATGTGACTGTATGCGGCCGGAACACAGAAACCACGAGCGAACACGCTCATGCCGAAAGTCGATGAACCGTGATTGGAAATTAAAAAATAACTTATTAAATAATTAATCACCTGCTTCCACATGCATACTTAACGATACTTATACGTACCAATATTTTATCACCGATTCGGCATCTGAAACAAGGAGATAATCATTTTAAAAAAGGAAAAAATCGACCCGGCTAGCCTCTAAAATGTTATCATCTGAAGTACTGACCCAACTTGAAATATAAAATATCAAAACAATTATTTACCTGAATTGCTTATTATAATGTTAACAATAAAATAGCGCATATTCAATTCGTTGTTACATCCTGCCGTAACTTCAATCCCACAAAATTCGAATCCTCGTCTCCCAAAGAAAATCGAGTTTAATTACCCTCGGTTAACTCACAAATTTTGCTCACGAATACTAGCGTCGAGTTGAAAATTGCTAAAAACCGACACGACGCTGTTAGAAATCATGCGCGAAACGGTTAGATAAAGCAGACTTCATCAGTTAAAAAGGAATTAAATAAGATCAACATCAGAAAGCGTGGTCGTGAAAGTGGTAGGAATGCATACACGTGGGTAACCTCAGCAACAAATCCCAGATCCTGGCCTTACCCACGACCACCTAATTCGGTCTTTTATCGACCTCCGCTCGTGGATCACGAGGAGCCCCCAAATCTGTAGAACCGCAAGCTCCGCATAGATTAGGAGTCAGTCGAATCGCTACCGTCCTAAGAAAACGACTGTTGTGCGGACTGTCGGACGGGACGGGTGAACCCGCTGCCCTGCCCAGTCTCGTGGTACACTGCTGTTCATGAATGCCTGGATTTCCTTGCGTCTTCCTGGATGTCTTTCCAGATGTCTTCCCGGATGGCTTCCGGGAGGTCTTCCGGGATATCTTCATTGGTATCTTCGACCCCATGAAGACATAGAGCAAGATATCCAGGAAGATAAAAAAAAAATCAGAAAAACCAAGCATTCATGAACAGCAGTGTACGACGTACCAAGGGCTCTACAGAGTCCTTTGGCCCGAAAGAAATCCCACTGACCCACCTACGGTCCCAAAAATTGCTGGGTAACGTCAGGGAACAGAACTCGAACAAAATATTAGCATAACTATGAACATTTCCAGAACTTGTTAAAAACTGAGCCCAGTGCTGCTAATATTCATCTTGAATTCAATCATGAGATCATCCATCTATTCAACCTTTTCCGACTTTCAAAGATGTCATCAAATTGACAGGTAGGGAATTATGATACTATTTCTTCCTTCCTTAAAAGGGTTAAAAATTAATAATAGGTAATTAATATGATATTTTACTAGCAATAGTTCGGTAATAATAGATTAAATAATTTTAGTAAACCAAATATTGGATAATTAACCACTACAGTGAACGTTTTCTAGTTCAAAGCAAGAATCCACATGCATCGACCATACTAAAAATTCAACATAAAAGCCTTCTGAAATCTGAAATCCCGAATAACAGTAGGAAATACTGATGTCGATCAAATCCCTCGGCATTCACGAGAGGGGAGCACAGACAAAGGGTTAACGTTTACCAGAAAGTACAAGCTATGCCTCTTGCACGTGGATACTTTGCTTGCCACGATAAAATGACGTCAAGCCAATACGTGGAAACAACTGGGACACATTCAAATCTGACGAGGAAAGTTTAAAGAAAGGGAAAGAGAGAGAAGAAGCATGAGAGAGTGAGACAGAGAATTTCACGAAAACTCTTGGCTAGCCACCATGAGCGTTGTTACGCTGCCGCCGCTACCAGAAGAATCCGCGGAAAAGGGGGAAGACAGTCGCGAAGAACTACACTATGCGACGCTTCAGGAATAAGGAAATTCATAACAACTTTAAGCTCATTATTACAGGAACAGATACAATTTTATCAATCCGCCAATTAACCTGCAGCAAATAGTTGAGAGAGGTCAAACAATAATTTGCTCATAAGATAAATTAATTATTAAGCCTACGCAGATTTAAGGACACGAATAATACCGTCAAGGGCATACTGCACGTGTCCTCATTCCGATTGGGAACATTAAAGGCACATTCCTGAAAGGCACATCCCTCTCTCAGAAACCACCTCTAAGGGTATCACCATAGCAACGAACACTCGCTGCAAATTCTGACTTGCCAATAAAGGGCCTACTCCTGGCCCAAGATTTTCCGTACACGACCAAAAAAATGTATAACCAAGCCACACAGAAGTAACACTTTGAAAATTTAATAATGTGTAAGCCCACCCACTAGCCGCCATATTCGTAAATGACTATGGAATGGTCAACTTTATATAAAGCCGAGCTCCTGCACAGGAGCTACCAGAAGCCACGTCGAAAGCAGAAGATTAAGAAGTTTTTGCTTTTGTACATATCGTACAAACCATATTCGAGATCAATTCGGAAGAAATTCCGACAAATCGTCAGTTTTTTTTTGTCAAACGAATTGTTCGACCACATAAGTTTTTTTTCTGATTAAATTATAATTTCGGACCAACATCTGTCGGAATCTACGAAGTGTTTCCACTCCACAATCCCGACGATTGACAGCGTCAACTCCATCAGTTCACATCGTAAGTACATTTAACATTTTACCTTCAATATTATATTAAGGAATCCCGCATGTCGATGCCTCATTTCGATGTTATATTAACCCTCTCTGTTCCCTGGATTGTCTTAGAATATTTCGCGAGAACCAACAATTATTCTAGATAATTGTCGGTCAAAGTTTAAAGAGAAATCTCAACTATTTCTGCAGGAATCCTTATCTTTCCGCCGTGATAAATAAGGAAGTCATTTTTTTTAATGCAATTTACCAGTTCCCTCCGACGCAAACATTCCCTGCCCCGTTCGTAACTTTCCGTAAGAATTAGACTAGAAAAGGGCTATCGTGAACGCGATTGACATCTGGTGTAGTATAAGTCGAATTCTCGACTTGACTAGAGCATGTTGGATCCTTACCGTTCCGATTACAGACAAAACTCCAAACTGGTCTCAGACACATAATAGCCGTGTAAGTTCGGCGTCATGCGGCCAGATCGGGAGTTTAAGGCGATTATTGTTAGCAACGCTCAAAATTGGTCTAGAGATACTTTGCTTGTCCGCATCAATTTGTCATAACATTGATCGTGGGCTTATACGAACCCATCCATCCCTCGGGTCCGATTCATACATGGGTCCGTTTCGTAGTTTGGACGTAACATCGTCATGCGCAATTATTTCTATAGTTCTATACGTCAACTATCTCGTAACGGTTAAAGCAATTAGCGAAATCTGTAATACTTCAATCAGATTGTTCACGTTAAGGCAATCCGCAAATTAATGGGTCTGCATAAGCTTCGAATAAAAAAAAGATTTTTTATTGTATAGTTTTATAGCCTCGGGTCATAACTTCAATTTGCAACAAACATTTTGTAAAAATTTCAAAAGTTTACCGATTTATGACTATTTTTGTGAACGGTTAGATTGCACTAAGGCTAACCGATCCTTCGCGCGCGGTACCTATCTCCGACTTCTACCTGACAGTATATATTATTGAACCCAATGATACGATCCCTTGCGGGTAAAGTTCATCGAACTGTTTATTCATTTATTCGCAGTCAGTTTTCGAGTAAAGATTGACATGTAAAGTGTAAACCAAAAAAAACTTTTTTCAAAAACAACTGAAAATGCCACGTCAAGTAGTTAACATATTTTCTTTAAAAAAAAAGAATGATTCATTAACTCCGATTAACAAAAGAGATTTAAAAAAAATAAAAAAAAGGAACAAAAAAAACAAAAAACTGAATGCCAGTTAAATCATATGAGTCAAGTAATGGTTTAAAGATTTATATGTACTATAACGGAACAGGGCCCTACCCTACCAATAATTTTCCAAAAGCGATCGATAACACCGCGGATCGACGTATCGACCCACGATTCTAGATGCCAGCAAAGTAACGCGCGCGACGAGAGTTCGACGTGAATACACAAATCCTGCCCACTCGAGAGGACGAGCGTGTATCGTAGGGCGAGATAAGCCGTGACAGCCGATGCAACCTTGAAATCAAATTTAAACTTAAGATCAATTAGCCGTTGCACCGACGTCACAAAACATACGATATAGGACACGGCCAAAGGGACTGTACTGGGGTATACACGCGCAAGCGACCCGTCGTTCGAGACCTATTCTCTTATTCACGATCCTTCGAATCACTTCAGTTGACTAGAAGCATTTATTATTCCAACCGCCCGCTTACCGATCCTGTGAATAGCAACCCGCGAAGAAAAAATTAGTCCCGGAAGGAGTCCCGGAAGGAGTCCCGGAAGGAGTCCCGGCGGGACTCCCGCCAAAGGCCCGCGAGAGGCCTGCAGAAGTCCCGCATACAATTTGGATCGTAGTTCTTAGTACAAATTAATCAGACGCTTTCGAGGACAATTTTGCGATATTCCTTAATTTTTTGGGAATTGAATGACTCTTGAAATTGAAAAATTCGGTTCGGAGAAA
>JAPYZD010004363.1:0-11395 GCA_030522725.1 Ichneumoninae sp. B BG-2022a
ATGTTTTTTTCCCTTCTCGTCGAAACATACAAAGCCGGGAATCGAACCGTCGACCTCCCGATGCTTAGGTCTTAGAGGCGAGCACGCTAACCACTAGACGTTCATTCCGATGGAATTTTTTTTACATTTAAGGCGATGTGAAACGGACTCAGTCGGTAACAAAAACTGTAATCCACTTCCTCAGGATTTTTCATTTTTTTTTTTTTTGCTGAATTCTGACTATCAATGTTTTAACGTGATAGTTAAGCAGCGGCTGATACGTTTTTTATAAGAACAATTTACCATACGTGAGGAAAATGGATTACAGCTTTTGTTACCAACTGAATTCGGCCCAGGAGGGGGTTTTCATTTTTTATTTTTTCATTTTTCATTTTTCTTTCGCGTCTTCAAACTTTCGAGTTTTTTTGGAACTTTTAGCGGTCACATTTTCTCACAGCTCGTACGTTTCCTGTGCAACTGCACCTCGCCTCGCGTCTATTTATTCCTTTCTAAGAGAGCCGCATCGGCTCACGAATGAAATTTCGATAATTCGATTAAAATCTCTTCACCCCCTTAACACCAATTCTCCGTATTATACTTGGAATCATACTTCGAAAAAAAATTCGTTCCATAGAACAACAATAGTTGCAACTCAACTTGCTGCATCTATTTATCGTCAATTTGCGCTTTCCCGATGCGAGAATAAATGCCTTCTTGAATAACTTTGTATCGTACGTTTCGTACGAAGAGAAGTGATGTCGGGTCACGACACACACGGTAACGCTGTAACATTTTCTTCATTTTTTCAAATTTTTTTGCAGATTCTCGTTCGCGGATCAATTACCGACATGCGCGTGTAAATCAATAAGACAGTCTCCTCCGTGCATTTACGGCTCATTGACACGTAGCCGAGGCGCGGTGTGAAAGGTTTCCTGCCGTGTGTCTGTGTGTGTATTATTACGTTGCACAATTGCAGATACGGCTAGTATTTCAACTTCCTGGTGTGTTACGCTCGTAGACAAGAGCACGACGACAATAACTAAAGTGCGCAACGAAGCTATACGACCTGGCAACTAAATTAAAAGAGTGAGAGTGTATATAAGAGCGGCTAGACATCGTACATTATTTTCGCCTCTGTTGGTAACGACTCCCTATCTCCCTCTCACCCGTTCGGACAACACTAAACTTTACTCTTTTGCTCTCGAACACCACTAACTCTCCGCAGTAGGTATTTCTCTCGGACCTCACTCTATCTCGCCTCGGTACCACTGTGCGATTCTCGCAACTGTGCCTCCGCGCTGCGCAACTCTCTAGCCCCGGCGCGGAGAGACCTACAACCCGTGATTAGGCGAGCAACGCTCCCGAGAACGAATGAGCCCACGGTGGGCACCGGCCGATGCCGGCACACCGGCTCCTCTAT
The DNA here is from genome assembly GCA_030522725.1 of Ichneumoninae sp. B BG-2022a. Classification (NCBI taxonomy): domain Eukaryota; kingdom Metazoa; phylum Arthropoda; class Insecta; order Hymenoptera; family Ichneumonidae; species Ichneumoninae sp. B BG-2022a. The sequence goes on from JAPYZD010004363.1 coordinate 1,400, forward strand.
CTCACCGTGGTCCGGGAGTGTTTCGAACTGCAGGAAGAGTTTCTGGAAAGTCATGCATGCCGCAATTTTGCGGTAATACACCCGCTCTGCTATGGAGAACGCGCCAATTGATTTTTCTTTAAAATGCGGGTTGGGTAACACAACCTCGATTCTCAAATACCGCATCCCACTTGATTACCCTACCGGTATTACCCATCAGCACCTGCTATTTTTGGTTTCCCCATTGCAATTATAGGGTGCGTTATTGAATGCAGATCTGCTCAGCTATGCGTTCTTTTCTTCGCGATGGTCCAGTGCTAGTGGGGGTTTTTTTAAATAGCCAACGCTAGATCGGATTCTTTCTGCCGAATATATTTCGTCTGTTACACTTTGAGAGATTGGTACATTTAATGGAACGAAAAGAACAAAGCGTATAATAAAATAAGGAATGAAAATGTGTGAGAGGGAATGCAGGAGAGATATATATAGGGGAAAGCGGGGCAAAACGGGGATTTTGGGCAAAACTAAATTTTCCAATCATTTTTGAATCGGATAAGGTGGCAAAATTGGGCAGAACAGCCTGATGTATTCGATAGGGCGAATTCGGGCATCGAAAAATTATTGGAAAATGACGTTTTGCCCCGTTGCCCCATTTTGCCCCGCTCTCCCCTACAAATTATATTACAGAGGTATCTTAACCATAAGGTTAAATTTGCATGTCTAGTTTTTAAAAGGGGAACATGTATAGGGGAGGAGCGATGTAAAAACCCACGAGCGTACACACGAAATAAAGATACTACTACTACTACATTTCGTCTGTTTTGATAAGAAAATAACGCTTGTCAGAGGAGGTTTGGGTCAAAACTGAACCCTGAGTTCAGAGCAGACTGGAATCTAAGAATATCTATACCATTTCTGGATTTAGCCGAACAAAGTAGAATTGCATTGAAGAACGCACAGAAAAAAAATATCAATGACTCGAGTCAATTCGCTTGCGGACTGCCGAATAAAAAAAAAATCGTCATTTTAATTATACTTTCAATTCTTACAATTTCATACGGGCTTGAAACGATAACGTGTCACTTTGACAGTCTTGCCATCGTTGTTTCAATATCGTATGGAATTGTAAAAATGGAAATTAAAAAAAAATTCTTTGGCAATCCACAAACGATTTTTCTTTTTTCGTGTAGTCACTAACGTTTTAGATTCAACCTGCGATCAACTTAACAAGGAAATACTGACAAAATGGTGCGTCTTCATGATTTTGTATGCCAAGATACAATAAAAAATGTATTTATTATAAAAGAAAACAATAGAAAAATGTATAAATCACGCTAGAAAAATTTCTGCACCGGCGAAGACGATGAAATTACACTAAATCGTTTTATTTCGACGTGGGTGACAAGATAAGCCACGGCTCGTTTAGACATCGGTGGTAAATTCTTGAAGAACCGGGTGGCTGGTATGATCCATTGACCATTTAATCTTTTGTATGATGATGGAACATAAGGTTCCACCTTCTTTCGCTCAGTTTTCATTTTTTTTTAAACAAATTTCTTGAGATGAAATACCGAGGTTTTTATTATAGTGTCAAAATGTATGGCGCAAAGGGAAATGTCGCGAAATACCGCTGTCGGTAATAAAACCTGTCATAGAAACTGCTTTAAAACCAGAAACAATAGAGGAAAAAAGAAATTGACAGACACAGGGAAACAAATGGCCTGTTTTCCTCAACTGTCTGCAGTCTCACGACCGTATTCATTACAATTTCTGTTACCAGGTGAGCACGACGTACGTACTATATCACCTTCAAGTGGATGTTCCAGTAATAGATTGGTGACCAGTGATAGTCAGTTGTGCGCTTTGAATATAGATTTTGCAACAGTTGAAACACACACAGACGATTACTGGTGAACTGGTTGATGACTGGGACATCCCCCTCATGGGACGGAATATCGGTCGCCTCGTCCGACCATATCGTCCTGTCGATATTAGTCATTTCGCTTATTCGTCTATCTTTGGATTGTCGCCACTCTCGGATTCTTGGATCTTCCGCGATCGATATTCGCCCAAAGTAATGCCCCTTCGTCACGGAATCAGACATGAAATTTATACGGAATTATCCGAGCTACTTTGCCGATACGTCGAATATGTCGGATTGTGAATAAGCGAGCCGTGAGCTTCTAGACGAAAGTAGTACCGACCGCGTCTCTATACGCCAGCTCCCGAGTCCCTTTTCCCAATGGACAGTCGTGCTGGCGACAGATTGTCGTTTTAACGCCACCGTCGATTATCCGCGAGTTGCGCGATGACTAACCAATCTCGCGCGAAACTTGCAATCAGCAACTGGAGCAGAGGCGATACATCGAGCGTGCCACGGCAAATCTCGAAATTATCCAGATAACTATCCTGCTGACTGAGTCATCCGCTAACAACTGGGATTAGCAGTCGTGTATAAAGCGAAAGGCATGCGGCTCTGTTCGAGAACACATATGCACCATTATGGTAGTCCTTGCGAATAGTGTTCACTTCGCATAAGTTTCAGGGAAATGAGAGGGAATTGCAAACACTTTCGGGTGGCATAAAAATCTGAAAAAATCAAGCATATGAAAGGTGCTGAAAAGATTAATTTAGCATAATAATGATTCCAAAATGTTATTAAGAAGATGAACAATAAAATTGATCAACAAATCTCCCGGAAACCTAACTTTTTTTTATGAAAATGATTCGTTCACTTTGCTGAATGCGTATGAATCTTTTCAGATTTTTTATTTTTACTTAACATTTTTTTTTCTTTTTATACAGGAAAAATGTGTAGAAATTCATAAAATTCAAAGTTAATTTAAGAATCTGAACAAATTCATACTCATTCAGAAAAATGAAGGAATCATTTCTATAAAAAGAAAGTTAGGTTTCCGGGAAATTTGTTGAAGAATTTTATTTTTCATCAATTTGTTAATAACATTTTGGAATTATTATTATTGTGCCTAATTAATCTTTTCAGCATCTTTAATGAGCTCGATTTCTTTCAGATTTTTATACCATCAGGAAGAGTTTGTAATTCCCTCTCTTTTATCTGAAACTAATACTATTCGCAAGGACTACCTTAAGCTGCAGATTGGAGGTAAATAAAAAAATCGTACTTTGGATTTTTTTATAGCAAAATCTCACTATTGTGTGGACGAAAAAAAGCACATAGGACTTTCGGGAAGCTTGTTTGTGTATAATGTATATGATAAAAGTGTCCTTCAAAGTGCATAAAAATGTTCCCTTTCCGATTTTTGTCTATTTTAATTTTTTTGATACCGGCGTTCAACTACACAATCTGTCTCGCTATTTTTTTTTTACTTGGCATCGAGACGCTGCCGTCTCCCTTGATCATCCAGTGGATAACAATGCGATCGTTTTCTCCTCTCCTCGGGTGAAATCGAAGCGAAAAAAGAAAATTAGATAAAAAACAAGTAGCAAGAAGGAGCGAACGAAGAGCGACAACGGAACAACCCTGAGATCGGCATTGAATCGATTGATAGCCCGTCCTTTCGCTGGCGGAAAGTTCGCCGCGACTGGGTCGGAGGACTCGGGAGGGCTTCGGAAAAAGTTGTCACTCATTGTTCCGCGTGCGACGTGTACGTCTTGACGACGGTGGAAGACGCCGGGAAGGACAATTCGTCGAGGGCTTCTGTGCTCGCGGTCGCAGCCTCCGACGAAGCTGGGAATCTCCTTCCTCCAGCGGCGTTCGAGGAGGACCCTCTCACTTCCCGGCATTCTTCGTCATTCTTTCATCACGGTATAACGGAGGAGAGAAGTTGCGCAGCGGAGAGAAGCGCCGCGAATGCGAGGTACCTGTTGCGTAGACGAGAAAAGGATCGTAACACGTAACGCGACGACGGCGACTGTACGACGAAAACCGAAAAGGCGGTGAACCCGCGCGACCGCTCCGCGACACCTCCTCCCCAGACCGCGGAAGTCGCTGCCGAATTACTTAATGTCGCGGATAATCCGCGGGAACGCTCCGCTCACTTGAACTCGGAGAACGAGGCCACTGTTCTCGGTTCGTTCTGACACTTTTTCTTCATTTTTCTAAAATTTATCGCCTTATCGTCTCCAACACGTTCCCGAAAGGAACATCATAGTTTTCGCGAAGACGAAAGATATTCGGACAATCTGCGTGTCGAATACAGAGTCGGACTTTGTTTCCGACAAACATAATGATCTATCGCCTGATTCGAATCAAGATCGAAAGGTTCGGCGAATATAAGTGCACATGCTATTTAGATTCCCGTCACGAAATGTACTTATGGGATAGCAATACTTCCGAGAAAACATTCAGTTTGGAATTCAGGTTACGAGAGCCTGACATGGTAAGAAGAATCCGTTGCATATATCGAACAATTTTATCTGTACAATATGAAGTATATATACGTCGACATTTTTTTTATTTAGGGTATATTTTGAAATATATCACTGCAAATATATATCTTAAAATATATTACTGCAAATGGATGCCTTGAAATATATTACAGTAAATATATGTCTTGAAAGCTATTACTGCAAATATATCTGTTGAAACATGTAGCGATTCACGAGTTGAAATGTATTGATATACCTCTAATATATTTTTTGCATGGGATAAAAGGGGCGAATAAAAAAGGGGTGCATGGTCCATTAGTCCATATATTGATCTACATGTCAACAAGATCGGACAATATTCACCCACTTGCCTTATATGTAATTTCCGCTCTAGGGATAGCTCAGATCGGTACATTATTAATTAAATCTCTCATCACTGACCTGTTGGGCTCGCATCATCTGCTGCTGTTGCTGAAGAAGTTTAGCGTGCTGATGCTGATCGACCTGACCCGGTGGCACCTGCTGTGGATGTCCGCGAGCACCCGTTCCGCCACCGCCCGGTTGCGGAACACCGCCGGCAGCCGCAGCGGCCGCCCGCTGTCTTATGGTCTGCTGCGTAAAGTTTATCGTCTGGGACTGCGATACCGAGCAATACGTGTCGGTTTGTTGACCGCTGGGCCCCGTCTGATTCTGGGCCTGTTGTTGATTGAAGTACATGCCCTGCTGAGCGGCGACCGACACTCCGGGCTTCAGATCCGCCGTGAGCTGCATGTGCTGACCCGCCGACACCTGTAATTGCAAAATCGCACACGTGATAAACGATGATCGATCGAATAGGAGGGATAAACTGAATGGGTAGAAGAAGGGACCGCCCGCTGCTCGAAACGCATAATATCGTGATAACTACATAAACCGAAACCCATGGAGACGTTCGAAGCGCCATCGTTACCGGAGACTGTTGCCATTGAATCTCGTCCCACGTAACCGGATATAGAAACGCAGTGGCGCAGTTCTCGTCGCACTACAATCCCTTGTTTCAATGGCTTCCACGGAACGTGGTCCATCATCCGAAGCATGAAAATCCCTCGGTACAAAATTTGGAGCTTGACATCAGGAAAATCCCTGCCGAGGCCCAGACAAGGCCCCGACGTAACGCTCCAAAATTTCCACCAGCATCTCGCATACAAATAGCTCCCGGCTCATCTCTCACGGTCCCCGAGAACACCCAACCCTCACGCCCAACGAGATTACGCGCCAAATCCAAGAATAATCTGGATCAACCCCTCCCGAGAGGTCGTAAATTCCGTGCATTGTTTCTGGGCCTCGACGAGCTCGTCCGTCCCGTCCTGCGACATAATTGATTCAAGCTCTATATCAAACAATAATTTTCATCGGAGCTTATGGTTGACTTATCCGGAGGAATAATTCAATCCGTGCGAGCAGGTGCGCGCGTGTCTCTCGGTTTCCGGATGGTCCAGCATACCGGGAGGGAGCGAAGGTTATCTCGAGGCCGTGTCTGGGAGAAGCCATGCCACATCCATACGTGAGTAGCCGGGCTGCGATACCCTCCCTACCTCTCTCCGTGTAGCTGCGGATTGCGCCTAGAGACTAGGGATAGACCCGACGGGGAGGGATCGTCTGTGCGGAGCTTGCAAGCCGGTGCAAGGTGGAGCTCGCACGGCAGCCCTAGCATCTGGCATAGTTATGGCTCAACGGCCCAGCGGTGGTAGTTACACAGCAGTTCGAGATTGTACAACCCCCTGCGAAAGCTCGCGTCGCACGGCCTAGGACACAGCCGTTGGGCCGCGCATACAGCGACCAACTCGCCGCCGGTCGCTCTCGCATAATTAGCCTAAATCACACCGCGGCGACGGTGCCAATCCCGCGGGGAACCCCCGGATGCAACATCTGCATAGCACGTGTCTTGTTAGTTATCCGTGCATCGGGCAAGGGGTTTGCCGAGACCCTCGCAGCGGAGCTAACCGTCGTACATACCCGACTGTAGGTGGTTATTGTAAACGCGAGCCGATGCGCCCCGAGGCTCTATAGACACCAATGGGCAAGCTATTTTCTAGTCCGGGAGAAATAGGCAAAGTGATTTTATTTATTTACATAAGAGTAGGTTACCTAGATTGATAGATCTACCGCGTATGACGTCGTTGGCGGTACAAATAGATATTTAATATTCTATCGGTGGCCTCGACACGATGCATACAAATAACACTCGGTAACGTCAATTTTTACAGTGCTTATAGCAGATTGCGAAGAATGAAGCTATTTGTCGATTGCTCGGCACTTTATTGAATGGTTCTTATTGAAAATTGCACTTTTTGCAAATTCACTTAAAAAAAAATAAAACACGATGTACATTTGATTTAAATAAATATTTATTTACATAAAATAAATATTTTACTTAAACCAAATAAACGGTGACGGTCAAATAAATAATTTTTCTGGGTGCTCACTTTCCCGCAATGTTGCCAACATTTTTCTATTAAAATGAACGTAGATATTTTCAAAAATTGCTCTATCACTATGTGTCCAACACTGCCCTTCGGGCGTCAAAGCGTTAACGATTGACACTTCCAAGCTTTTTTTTAAACTCGAATAATGCTCGCGCGGCTGTGCGCGCGTGTGTACAGCTGCGCGATACAATACGGCCCGCGTGTACTTTCGGGTATCCAATAGTTCGAGCAAAATCGATTGGCATCCGGATAATGAAGGTTCGCGCGTTCGCGGATAAAGTACAGTACGTATAGCTGCAATGTAGATAATAGAGCTTGAGTGCTAGCGTAGCACGGTGGATACGATGAGAGCGTAGCAAACTGTGAATCCAACGTTATTAACATAATACGTATACAAGGGAGCGGGAGAGAAACATATACATATATAACTGTGTGCACCATACACCATGGACGTAGCGGATCGGTATGAGGGGGGGTGATGGAGCGCGGGCTGTCGGGCACGCGAAGAGCGCACACGTTTGCTCATTCGCTTCCTCGCTCGGCCTGCATACCGTCCGCATTGTGCATGTGGTGATTGCATTGTGGCTAATATCGCGATGCTGCGCAATCGCTAATCATAGCGCTCAGTGGATATAGCTCGTCGCTTCCCGCCGCTGTCGCACCGACGCGCCCCGCGATCACATCGTTCTCATACGTTTTGTTCGACACGCCCGGCTATATTATGATCAACAATGTTCACTTTTACGCCGTCCCGATGTATGGAAAATTTATCTATCGGTTATACGGCATTGTTGCGAAAATTAACGCGTCAGCGGTAATTGAGGGCTTTGATTTTATTTTGAATTCCTCTTTGGACGGTGTCTACTCGATAAGCGGCTTCCAGAGGGGACGGAAGGGGGACGGAAAAAAAGTGGGAAGCGTTCTCCGGAAGTTGCGCTCGGGATGTCGGCGAGGCGATCGCGTCGGGGACGTCGCGGAGCGAGGAACGCGAAGAAGCGAATTACAGTGGCGGAGCGCGGGATCGCGAGTCGGGAGAGGACGTTGAAGAGGCGTTGCTCGAGACTCTCAGGCCGCTGACCTCCGCCCCCACCTTGCCGTGTGTTACTCGTATATCGAGAGGGAGACTTCTTCCCGCTGAGCAAGTGTCCGCGTGCCTGCTCGCTACCCCGGCGATCCGATGGCTTGTACACAGGTGTGTTGTTCGGAAAGGTGTTCGTTTTCGTTGGTTTTTCCCGATGGGAAACTCGGACGGCCAATCGCGAGCACTTACCGAGGCTGACACGGTGTGATTTAACCATCGGCACGGTCTTGTACTGGGCCGGCGCTCGAGCCGGTAGTGGGTTCGGTCCCGGTATTGGGTTGGACAAAAGACATCGGCTCTATCAGGCACATTATTGGAACACGCACTCAGAAAAATAATTTATTGGACGGGCGCCCACAAATAAATATTTATTTAATTTAAATAAATACTAGTAGTAGGGTAAAAGTGGGGAATATGGCCCGGTCCATATATCATTGATTTACGTGTTAATCGAGGTGGTCCATATTCCCCACTTTTACCCTAATAGATACTTGGCTTCCTTTATTTGAGAGGAAGAGTGTGAGTACGATGGTGTCGTACATGTCTCATTTTAGAACGATTAAATGTGACTATGCGTTGTGGAGTATGTTCAGGATTTCTATTATTATGTCCGTCGGAAATTTGTATTTGAGTCTTACATTTGGAGATTTGTGCATAGACTTGTAATAGTTTCTAGGTGTGTCTGTGAGAAGTCTGAGCTGAGGTGGTTGATACGCTCCTATCGGTATTATTCTGGAGAATTGGTATAGTAAGAGATTTGAAGGATTGTGAAGGGGGTTTTACATAAATAAATGTCAAATAAAAAATTTTTCCGCCTGTGTGCTCTGTTCCGTAGATTCATGTTCTATGAATATTGTTCGACGACTATAGATCTGTCTCGGGTCCACTCCTGCGCACTTCGCGTCCACTCCAAATACATTTGAGAAGTATCACGCACGTCTTTTATCCACTTTCCTGTATTCCACAATTCACACGTTTCTGTTATTGCCTGCTCTCGAGATAATGTTCTCCAGAGAAAAGCAACGAATTTTCTCTACGACGTCACTTCCGTTTGAAAATATCACGTTCAACTTCCGGTTTCAAGAAAATATCACCGCCGTTTTCAAACCTCGGTTTTTGACCGGAAGAGACGTCATATAGGAAGTCGTCACTTCCGGTCTTGAAATATCCGTTTTCGACCGGAAGTTGAATCATATCGAAAATACGTCACTTCCGGTCAAAAAACAGATTTTCAAACCGATAGTGACGACTTTCCGGTAATTACGTCATTTTCGGTCAGAAAATTAAATGTTCCTACCGGAAGTGACGTTTTCCGATTTGAAAATCAAATTTTTCCAGATACGCTTGAATCGCACCTGGGTCAATGGCCGAATTCAGGAATAAGAAAAAGTTACGCGACGCTCGTTATAATTTTCCCGTCGCGTATCCGACGACACGGCGAAGCGAGCGATCCGCGCAAAGCCCATCGCACCTGCGAGAGCGAGTCGGGGCGCAGAGCCTCGTAGGACGCGGTTATCGTTATCCCGGTTATCCAGGATGAAGGGAGCTCTCGGAGAGCGTAGAATTGCACCGACTCTGTGTAAGACGAGCCGGCGGGGGGGGCTCAGCAGTCAAAGTGAGTCCTCGCGACGGCGAGGAGAAGAGAAGTGCGGCGCGGCTCGGACAGTGCGAGCGCGGACAGGGAGCAGCGGGGCGCAGCAGGAAGTAAAAGCTGAGCCTCCAGTGAGAGAGGATGAGAGAAACGCGTTTAAACCGCACAACGCCATTTTTATTTTTTGCTCCCCCGTGACTGACGTCCCACACGATCTACGTGGCATAATTGCGCGTGGCTCGCCCCTCGAACGCACTCCACGCTCACTTCGTTCCGACCAGGTCGCCTGAGCGCAGGTGAAACGTTTTTAAAACAAAAATACATAACATCCGTTCGGAGGGATGCAGGGCGCTCCGGCGCGTCCATGGGCGGGAGAACAGTAGCGTGTGAAAATGAAATAAGCAAAATTCAGTAGTATAACCAACGATGCGGTCAGACGAGTCGCGATGAAACTACGAGACTCTTGTACAAACGACCCCCCCCCCCCCCCCCCCCCCCCCCCCCCCCCCCCCCCCCCCCCCCCCCCCCCC
>JAPYZD010004364.1:0-11394 GCA_030522725.1 Ichneumoninae sp. B BG-2022a
ATATGCTAGAATTTTTTCAGATTTTTTTCTCATCGAGAAGTGTTTGTAATCTTTGTCTTTTTTCTCTCGAACTTAGGCGGCCTCAGTCATTGTGCTAGTCAACCTTAAGTTACTTCACGCGAACGGTAGAACTTACATTGATGCAGAATAGGCATGTCATTCTATGAAGATAATTCGAGTCCCTCGGCATAGCGAGGACTCGCGGTATAATTGTGGTCTGTGCCCACTCCGGGCCGAACTTCTCTACGAGCTTCTTCAAGTTCAGAGTCGCTGCCTCTCTGATGGCGTAAACGTGATCGACCAACCAATTCATCGACAGGGAATTCAATTGCTCGTCGAAGAACTCGACGCCGAGTTGACCGGCCAACAGAGGCATGTATCTGAAAGAAAAACGTGCAAACTTTGTCAATCGATGCTCCCGAAAGTATCTTCTCCATTCAATCTACACGGAGGGATTGCTCACTCAATGATGGCCAATCGAACGCGCCACTTTGAGTCCTCGGCCAATTCGACGATCGCCGGCAAAAGCGACTGAGAGAGCTGTTGAATCCCGATCACTTCGTTTACGCAGTCCAAGTTACTGATTATATTGAGACGAACTTCGGGACACTCGTCCTTCAGTTGTGAGAGGAACAGCGGCAACAGATGTTCGATGGTGCTGAAAAATTAATTACGATTTACGAATTAGTTACGATTTATTACAACAGTCTTCCCGAATGAGATTTTTTTTTCGACTGCTTCGCTTACTTGTGCTTTCCGAGAATAGGACTGAGACCCATTATGACACTGGCCAGAGCAGACTTGACGTGTTGATTCGGATCTGCAACGAGATCTTTCACGTACGGTAAGACATTCGTCATGATAATTGTTTCCTGGTTGAACTGATCTAGATTCTGGCAAAAGTCGCGAACTTTGTCGGCCGCTGCTGCGCGAACCTCGGCCTCGGTGTCCTTCAGCAGGGCTTGGAACGCCGGCACGAGGTCTGCCTTCGTTATCTCCGGACCGACGGCTTTTTGGAGCTGCGATTGTCGGACAGGAAAATGTATTTTTAGATTTTTTTTTTCTCTACGATCTCTCGCGCCTATGTTGAAACTTACATCGGTAAATTTGTCGGCGACCATGTAACGCACACGCCAGGATTGATCACCGGCGCATTGACGGAGCGTCGGCATTACCAGCTGCTCGACGTCCTCCTGCTGCAGAAGGGGCGCAATACTGACGCACGCGTCCACAGCCAACAGTCGCACGGAGTCCTGCAATAACAATACGACGCGTTATCACAGATATCTTCGAGACGAAAACATCGAAAGCGTCCTCGGTAATAAATAAATAATTAGACGACAAAACTAATAAATTTAATAATTTAATAAAATTAATAAATTTGATAATTTAATAAAATTTATAAAATTCATAAATGAATAGACGATAAAATCACTCGCCTGTTCGTCCTGAGCGAGAATAACGAACATCGGTATGAGATCGGACTTCAAGTATTCAATCTCGACGACCGTCGCGAACTCTCCGAGCTTCGAGGCTGCCGAACGGCGGACCATCGGTGTGTCATCCTGGCACAGGCTGCGGAAATGATTTCTCAACTCGGCTGTAAAATTAAAACATCGTTCATGAAAACAACGCAGAAAAATCTTTATCAACAATCGATTGTCGAAATGCTCGAGCGTGTCTGTACCTTTGAAGGCTGCACCGACGCGAGGATAGCAAACGCTCATTAGGCCGCACGCAGACGTTCTCGACGTGAACCAGTCACCGGACGCTAAACGCTGCACCAGCGGCACGAAGTGGTCCTCCAGATAGGCAGGGCTGTGCTGACTGGCAATGGTGCGCAGTGACTCCACAGCTTTGTCGCGGACCACTGTTTCCTCTACGGCTGCCAAAGCTTCCAATGGTGGCTGTAAAATGTATTCATTTAATTTTCATTTGATTTATTTTTTCTGATTCAATCCCAAATATTAAAATCCCAAATATTAAAATCCCAAATATAAAAATCGCAAATATTTAAATATGCAATTTCTTTATTTTTAGCGTTTAATATTAGTAACTACTGCCTTAAATATGACTCATCCTTGGAGGGTAGTTATATTAATGGTATCGAGGGTCTCTTACCAAAAGGCAGTGCACAAACTCGGACCCGCCGACGAGAGGAGTGAAAGATCCAAGCTGCTCCGCGAGAGCCAGAAGTACTTCGTCTTCGTCATAAATCGTGTCCGTCAGAAATGGCATCAACTCTATGCGAGTGCGTTCGGGACCAAGCGCCAGTGCTATGGTCGAAAGTTTCTTGATCGAGTTCAAACGGAGCTGAAAAAATATTTAACATGTATATTTATTTATTTTACTCGTGGGACAAGCCCTTCTGCAAAGAAAATACAGACAAAAGAAAGCAAATATGATGGCATTTTTACAGTTTGTTCCAGATAACATTTTTGGGAAAAATAAATTTCGGAGAGGAATTAATACTGTTAGCTATTCGTAGAGTAAGACCTGTAGAGTATATTTAATACTACAAAAAAAAAATGTGTATGAAATTTAATGTACAATATTAAAAACTTCATAAATACTTTACTTTAATTTCACTCTAAAAGTCCATTAATTTTTCATGAAATTGTATATTAAATTTAATATACCAGCAATGCATGAAAACTTTCAGTCTGGTACATTAAACTTACCATTTTTTTTAACAGTGTGTAATATATAGACCAAAATAGATGACCCGTGACATCCAGTTTGAATGAGACTCGATCCGTTTGTGTTCGGCAGAAAAGTGTAGTAAAAATAGTTTGTTCCGCCCAGCTTTGTCCCGCATGTATTAATACATGGAAGTATTTCAAACAGCCGTACTTGTAACGATTATACTTGTCCAAAATAATGAATTGATCAAATATTATTATTATTATTAATTTAATTTGATATATTATGTTTCTTTTTGTTAAAGTTTTTTCTAGGTCACATGAACTACATGGTTTTTAGCGACGACAATTAGAAATATTGTTGTTAAATTAATGTTATTTTGTGTATACTCTGAAGCCAAAAGAGGAAGCAAACTACACACCGGTTACACAAAAATAAAAATGTACAACTTTCTTTGGAACTGTAAAACAAGAACTGCGCAAAAAAATTATCAATGTGTTCTACATAAGGGGTGAGCAGAGGAAGTTTGATGCGCACGGTCCAACATCGACCTTTTGCCAAAGTCAACACTTTTCATTGCAAACATTTCAGCCTATTTCAAATCTGCGTACTTGTAACGATTATCAACCTTATACTTGTACAAAAAAAACAATCGATAAAGTATTATTATTATTATTACTATTCATTTAATTTCATACATTATTGTTATTAATTTAATCGTGCGCTCTGAAGCAAAAAAAAGGGGGCAAACTACACGCTGGTTAGACAAAGATTGAAACGTACAACTTTCTTCGGAACTGTAAAAGGAGAGATCTGTTAATAAATTATGAATATCGTTATCAAAATTTCCTAAGCGGTGAGCGAGGCGAGTTTAACGCGTACGGCCCAACATCGACGTTTCGCCGAGCTTGACACTTTCGATTACAAACATTTCGGCGTCAGCGAGCTCGCCGTAACCTCCAACTGACGGAGGGTCGATGAGCGGAAGTAAAAAAATCATCGATAAAAGGCGACGTGCCGAAGGGGCGAAAAAAAAAATTTGCGACTCTGGTAATTCGAGTGAGGTTTACCTGAACATCCTCGTTCTTCAATTCGTCGATCAAAACAGCTATCGGATACAGACTGTCGTCCGTCGTTGAGTCGCTCGCTGCCATTTTTCCTGGTGGTTCGACGTTACTACTTTGTGTGACGATTAAAAAAAGAGCGTGAACAAGTCGTTGTTAAGAACTGTCGTGTACGGTCGGTGCCGGTATCCGCGGCGATTGCTTTTACGTATCCACCCGTGAACAGCCCGATTGATTATTGCGATGATAAATATTCAATGGCTGCGAATTGATTCACACGGCGTGCGAAAATGTTTAGCTGATCTCATCGGTTCAGAGATCCAGTCGGAACCAACGGATACCAACGGATTCGGAAAATTTTCATCCACCGTGTCAGAGCCGTGAATTAAGCGAAGTGGAAAAGGGTGGGGAAAGAGATGTATAGAAGGACGATCGGGTCGGCAAGGTTGATCCCTTCTCGAACACTACAAAATTCTGCTCATTAATGCATCGATAGATATAATCGAAATATTTTCTTATTCGGAACTGCCTAAGCGGTTTTGTTGTGTCTAATCATGGTCATTAGTGCATTCACATAATTATGTCCTCGCAATGAAGTCATTTCGCAGGCAGGTAAAGTGACGGTCACGTGACGGTTGAGCAATAAGAGCATGTATATAAAATTAGCCATACAACTTCAATTAAAAAATGTGTAATTAATACCATTCGATTGATGGTTGTTTGGCGATGATTGCTAACCCGATTAAAATATTTGGTGGTCGATCGTTCAATTACAGTAATGAAAAACAGAAATTAGGCCCAAAGTTGGTCAAACATTTTGGTGGCCACTCTTTTGGATAAACAATGTATAAAACTAAGTGCACCTTAGGGTGCGGGTTTGTCAGTGCGTACTGCGCACCAATGAACCCACCCTAAGGAGAACTTAGTTTTATCCATTTATTAGCCAAACGATTGACCACCAAATGTTTTAATTATTTTACCGATCACCACTAAACGACTACCAATTGAATGGTATAAAATGTAAATTTGTGAATAAAAGTTCTATGACTAATTTGATTTACAATGCTCAAAAAAAGTCGGGAAAGAAAAAATGACGTCATAATCCGTAATTTTACGAAATATTAAATTACCGGTATTTCCACATTTCTAAATGAGGTCACTTCGCGGGCCGGTAAATGACGGTCACGTGACCGTCGATCGACGGAAAGCGTGTCCGGTCGGAAATTCAGGCCGCGTTTCTACCGCGCGAGGCACTCGACGAGAATAAACCAATCGGATTCAATCGTGGTGCAAACTTCGTTGCGAGCGCGCCCGTCGTCCGCGATTGTCGCTCCGTCTCCGCGAACGACACTCGCGGCCTAACAATATTTTTCTTCCCCATCGTAAAATTTTCGACTATATCAACCGTACGGTTTGCGTATGTCCAACAACATTGGCTTTCAAAACAGGAAACACCGTGCGACCGGATAGAAAGAAGAAGAAAAAATGGTCCGGACAACTCGCGATTAGAGAAACGTAAACTTGGAAGCGATCGACCTTTACTCATAAGAAACCCCGAAGGAGATTCGACGATTTTCACTGTTTGTTTACATTTTTAGGTTATCGCGATGGTTCTGCTATTCTATCCCATTGGGACTCTTCGTCGCGCGGACAATCGACACTGTGCGATCGGCGAATAGCGAGCCTCGAGACTTTCGCGTAACGGACGATGCGCTAGGTAAAAAAAACCTGGTCCAGAAAACAAAAAAAAATCCCCCTTGAATATTTTTTACCGACCAGCCTGCGTGTTTCAGAGGGACGGACTTGCGATATCGGCAAAATTTTAATCGAAGAGAAATACTGATGGAAGCCGCGGGCTTCGACGTAGTGATGAAGCACCCGAGGTCGATAATTCACCTCGACGTGGATTGCTTCTACGCCCAGGTCGAGATGCTGCGTCATCCGGAGCACGTCGGAAAGCCGTTGGGCGTGCAACAGAAGAACATAGTAGTGACGAGCAACTACATAGCTCGCCAGTTCGGCGTGACGAAGTGCATGAGCGTCGAGGACGCGTTGAGCCTCTGTCCGGGGCTGGTGTTGGTTAACGGTCAGGATTTAACGAATTACCGTAGAATGTCGACGAGGATATCGGAGTTGTTGCTCGAGTACACGCCGCTGGTGGAGAGACTGGGTCTGGACGAGAGTTACGTGGACGTGTCGGCGATGGTCGAGGGTTGGAAGTCGTCGGAGGACGAGCCGCGAGATGGCGCTGACACAGGACATTTTTTCGGCGCGACGGACGAGGAGTGTCCGTGCGGCTGCCACGCGCGACTCTGCGTCGCCGGGAGGATCGCGAGGGACATGCGAAGACGAATATACAAGCAGCTCGGTCTGACCTGCAGCGCCGGCATCGGTCACAACAAATTGATAGCGAAACTGGCCGGTTCGTTGCACAAGCCGAACGACCAGACGCTGGTTTACCCGTGGGCCGCGGCGGCGCTGCTGTCGACGATCGGAACGATCGGCAAGATACCGGGCATAGGACCGAAGACCCTCCAGCTCCTGTCGTGCAACGACATAAGAAGCATCGACGATCTTCGCAGAATATCGTTGGAGGAACTGGAGTCGAGGCTGGGGAGCGAGCTGTCGAGGAAGCTCAAGGACAACGCGGAGGGCATCGACGAGAGCGCGGTGAAGCCGTCGGGAAGGCCGCAGTCGATCGGCCTGGAGGACGGCTTCAACAGCGTGTCGCTGGTCGGCGAGGTCGAGGCTCGGCTCGGCGCGCTCCTCAGAAGACTCACCGAACTGGCGACCGAGGACGGCAGAATACCGGTCGCTCTCAAAGTGACCGTTCGCAAGAGCGACTCGGCAAAGTCGGGCTCGACCAGCAAGCGCGAGACGAGACAGTGCGCTCTGCCGCAGCATTTGCTGCCGTCCGGCAAGTCCGGTCTTTACGACTACGGGAAGATGCTCGCTCTCGCGATGAAATTGTTTCATCGGGCCGTCGACGTGGCGAAACCCTTTCACCTGACGCTGCTCGGCGTCGCTTTCACCAAGTTCGAGGAGAGGAACTCCGGGCGAAGCAGCATAACGTCTTTTCTCAGAAAACAGGTCGCCGTACAATCCGTGCTGGACATCAGCTCGGAGGGCGGAGGATTTTCGGACACCAGTCTCGGCTCTCCGATGAGCATCAATCAGGACAGCAACGACGCCCAACAGGCCTCCTCCTGCAGCGGAGTTCCGACCGGGGACTGTTCGAAAGCTAACTTTATCTTCAACAACGATCAGGACGAGGACATCGCGAACGAGATCGAACCCTCACCGAAGAAAACTAAACTCGAGGTCTGGCTCAGCGGACGCAGAGAGTCACCGAGCAACGAAATGGCCGGCCTCAGACTCGGTCCGTCCTCGCCTATATCGACCCAGACATCAACGGATTCCACAGTTTTTAAAACGCTACCTATAGACTTACAGAGGGAAGTTAGTTGGCAGAGCAGCAAAACAAAACCAAACAATATACTTAAATATTTTATAGCCAACAAATGATGGACATTTTTTAATAAAAAACAAAAAAACAAAAAAAAAACAAAAGGAAAAACATGCTACTCTCTCATCGCCAACGTATCTTTCGTCTTTGTACATTGATAATATTTCCGAAAGATTTATAACGGACAAGCGACGTTCGAAGACATTCCAAAATCGTTTGCGTTGCTTCTCTCTTGTTCGAACATAATACGGGAACTTTTCTTTTTTTTTTCTTCCCTCTATATTTTTCAACTTATCTCGATTCTAAATTGTAAAATACAATACTCTTGTGATAAATTTGTTATATATGTACGTATATATATTCTTATTATACACCTCTCCCAAAATCCGAGGCGACATTGAGAATTCTGGACCGGCATCCAGTTAGATAATGTTTTTATTAGTCTTAAGACCACATGCAATGCCGCGATGGGTCATCAAAACTGTAATTAACTTTTCTCACGGGTTTTCGTATGAACGCTCAAAAAAAATTGGCCTACAGTTTTTTTCGTACCGACTGAGTATCTCTCACATTGCCACGCTTAAACTAAGTTCACTTTATAGTGTAATATAACATTTTTATGGGTTTTTTTTAATCCCTCTAGAGTTGAACAGAGAATTCTGAAGTAGTACAGTCTACTAATTTCAATAACAATATTTTTTTAAAGGTATCTCTAACAGTTGTACAGACACTGATAATTTCCTTTTTCCTCAGAAAAGTTTAGAGCCTTCGGAAAAAAGTGGATTACAGTTTTTTTTCACACCGACTGAGTTCTCTGACATCGCCTCGAGGGATTAAGCTAAGTTGACTTTATAGTGTAATATGACATTTTTATCGAGATTTTCTTAAATCCCACTAGACTCGAGTCGAGAATTCCGAAGTAGTACGATCTACTAATTTCAATAGCAAGCTTGTTTTTAAAGGCAAATCTCGAACAGTTTTGCAGATAATTTTCGATAATTTCCTTTTCTTACCCTTCTCGTAGAAATGGATGACAGTTTTTTTCGACCGACCGAGTATCTCTCACATCGCCTCGAGAATTAAGAGCACGTGCAATACCACGGTCGGTAATAAAAACTCTAATAAATTTTTCTCACGTGTTCAGGCATTCACGATCAAAAGAAAAGTCTCATCGAAAGCCAAGACGATATCCGTTTTCGATGTGACTTTTCTTTTGACCATACATACGAGAACTCGTGACTAAAGTTCATTACAGTTTATGATACCGACAGAGCCCGAAACGAACCGGAAGGGGCGTCTTTCATATGGTCTTACATTTCATTTTATATTTTAATATAACATTTCTATCGAGATTTTTTAAAATCTTACTATTTTTAATCTCACTATACTCGAATAGAGAATTCCGAAGTAGCAGTTTACTAATTTCAATAACAAGCTGCATCTCCGCGTAGATTTACTTCTCCCCTCTCCCCCTTCGCCGCCCTACTCAGCAGCGAGTGCTCCGAGTCAACCTTGGAAGTAAGAAAACAATAACATCGCTAGTTCGATGCTCGTATACGCGTTTTACGGACGCGTTATTACCTTTCATCTCACTTCTAACGTAGAAGTCTAATATAGTTTGGCGGTGGAGCGGAACGGTGGAATATAAATTCGTCGAAGAGACGGAATATATATACCGTCAATAAAATGCAAAGACGGAAAGATAAACCGAGAGGAGACAAGTCGTTCGGCGAAGCGGATTCTCCCAGACGAGAATACTTGAATGCCGAGTCCAGCAGCGACGAGGAGGATAGACCAAGTAAGATTCACGATAGAACCGTCAATCGGTAACGGCCTTTATTAAATTTTAATTAACACTTCCAGCTCGAATCCTCTCGTTCCTGCAGAGAGAAAAATAAAACGTAGATTTTATGCACCTTACTATAATTCTCGTCTCGGACACGGGAGACGGACAGATGAAAATCGTGTTTCGTGTTTTCACAATTAGCCGACAGAGTTATCGAAGCATAGCTCATCGTTGTTTGCTCTGCGCTGTTGCTGCCTCGGTGCGAGCGGGCGGTTAACTTATTCGTTCGCAGCGCTAGTGGCTGTTATGACAGAGTTGTCGAGCAGCAACTTTGACTGTCCCGGACGCGCCGATATGCTTCGGTAATAATCCACTTTGTTCCAGTAGGTCTCGCTTCATCTTTCTGTCACCATTTTACTGGAAACTGCTGTCGCAACTACTATTTTATACCTACAAAACAATATAGCGTACACAACGCGCGTCGACGCTGTATTTATACTCCACTCGAGAGTAAGCGCGGACGTGTTGGTCGACAATTAATACGAACTTCACTTGCACAAATTCCTCTCGCTCTCTTCTCTTCTCTCCCTTTCTCTCCGCAATACACCTCTGTACCTACAGCACAAGTGGGTGGCGACAAATTCTCCTCTAGTCGTCTGCAGTTGTGTACTCTATCGAAACAGTCCACACGTTTTCCTAGCATTGTTATTTTTTTATTTTTTTTTTTAAAGGGAATATATTTCTCGACGTAATATCCCGTGCTTTGGTACTCGGACTCGGTCGGTAACATAAACTGATAATTCATTATTTTACAAGTGCGCCAAACTTCTGTGAGGAATATCATTAAGGTCTGCTGGACTGTTAAAATCGGCACGCTAATAATTTCCTTTCACGATTGATCCACCGGTGGTTCCACATCGTATCCTACACACTTGTCTCAAGTGAACCGTAAACGTTAACGTACAATACACTTTACATGGATTTCATTTGTGTAATAGACTTTCTGACGATTTTGGAATATTCGGGCAATTTCAGAGAATCAGGCGTGTACTCTCGTTTTACGTATGCGCGTTCCACAATAATGTATACTCTACAAAACAGCTGTTGCTGCTGAAATTTTGGGCGGCCATATTGGTTTTCGCGATAATCTCTAATGTTCGATTTTCTTAATTCCTTGGACGTTTTCAACAGAAAGTCAAGGTCGAAGCCTTTATGACTAGTATTACAGTCCTGTTAAATTTGAACCATATGCATAGCGTATTAGTGATGTAAAATCGGTTCTACGAAATCGCCTCGCTCCGTCGGTAAAACAGGAAGGTCCAGCGCTTAATTTTGCGTAAGGCCTGGCGACTGTGCCTCGATGTAACGCCGGGTCCGCGAATCGCCTCGCATTACCAGTCTCGACAATGATCTTTTTCAATCGACTGTCATGTATTTATAAACTTTATTTAATTATATATAAAATAAGTGCGAAAAAAAACATGTAGCGAGGTTGCACGTGCGGAAGCCATTGTCTACCTCTGCGTCCCTCGCGTTGTCGAGGCTGTTTGCCATGAATGAACGTGAGCTGCGATACTCGTTCCTATATAACTTTTAATTGCAGTCGACCGCCGGCGTGAACAGGACGAATTGTCCTCGAGACTCGGCCCGATATACGATGACGAGGAACTGGATAAATTGGTGAGTTTAACAAACGACGGGAACGAACAAAGAAAGAAAACAAAACAAAAAATGAACTCGCTACGCATTGGTTTTATTGTGACACGTTGCCTGAAAGCCAGCGACGAGTTTATAAGTTTGAAAAGTCGATCGTGCCGAGCGGAACTTGATTCGATGAGCTTGTACAAGCGTTTCCGTCCTGCCACGAAGAAAGGATAAAATGGTTATTATTATTTTTTAATACCTCTCCGTGGTTTACACGGTTTCGAGGGTATTAAAAAGTATGAGCGAGAAACATATGTCTGTCTACATAATAATAAAATTCACGTCGATTGGCCACTCACAAAGTACGCACAGAAGCTCACAAGGATTCTCACATAGTACTTACAGATGCTTACAGCACACAAATATCGCGAGCGCGCGATCCAACGTAACCACTAGTGTGTATATACATAAATATATGAGGTATTCCATACGGTTTCGAACGGTGAAAAACCCGACCATCTCCAAAAAAGTTGTAATTTCACCACAATTCATGATTATTTACAAGGGGTTTTTGTTATTTTTTTTCTGAATTTTTGGATCGTATTTTTTGAGATATAGAAAAATTGAACTTTTTTTTAAAAACCCCTATATCTTAAGAACTATTAGCCGTACAAAAAAAACGCTTAAAACACAAAAGTTGCAGTTTTAAGTGAACTTTTGAAAACAAAATTTTGTAGATTTTTTTGAATGCAATAAACGTCCATTTCTATGAAAAATAGACTAAAATTTTT
>JAPYZD010004365.1:0-21129 GCA_030522725.1 Ichneumoninae sp. B BG-2022a
TTCTTTTCTTTCTGTCTTTCCTTCAGTCCATTCTTCTCTCGTCCTTCTCGGTATCTCTCTCAAACGAGGCTTGGTGTGCCCTCGGTCCTTCTCTATGTTGCAGAAAATATATCGCCGATGTCCATGAGAAACTTCCCACCGTCCTTCTGGAACAGCCAGCATCCAGGTGACGTGTACGAGTATCCCACGGATCCCTGGCATCCCCATTACCCACAGTATCACCACAGGTGAGTGTGCGTCCCCGCGTGGATATATTCAAATTGGATCTTCGATCGGTGATTAATGGTCATCCGAGCCCGCTGTCTTACGACACATCGAGTCCGATCGTGCGAAAGTTTTGGGCTACGCTTCTTTTCTTTTTTTTTTTTTTTTTATTTCATTTCATTCGACGATCTTTGCTTTGAAATCGAGCGCGGCTGAATTTTATGACTAACTTTCGTAGATCGATCTGTTAAAGGTACTTTACAATTGAAGTGACTTTAACAGTTGACCCAGTGACTTTGACTATTGAACATTAAAAGTTACTTTACGTCTCAAGATTGCTAGTACCATTGTTTTGATCGAAGTTCAATAGGTCTTGACGTGCAGAGCATCAAATTATATTGCAATGCTCTTAAATACGGCAAACAGAAACAAAAAATATTTACTATTCATAACTTTTAAAAATGTCCAACATTCACAACCCCATTCGATTAATATTGGAAAAAAGTACTCCTTTGATTTGCTTCTCTAATGCAGAATATTGATAACGGTTATTTTGGACCTGGGGTTGAGAAACGGTCATTAGTCACTTGTTCGAAGCTTGAAAAAATAAAAGAAGTTTATATTCAAACGAAACATTTTTGTTTTGTTTTTTTTTCATTGTTTCAGAGCGGTGCACGAGTACCATCATCACAACATGGCGGCGGCGAGTTACGGTGGTTTGTTACTCGGTGGTGCGAGGGGTCTCGGCCACCACACGTCACATCACGCGGCGGCACATCACGCTCACGCAGCGGCCGCCTCCTACAAGGATTGGACGTCGGCGACGCCATCGCAATCCCTTGTGGACGCTTCCTCGGCACCCCCATATCCCCACGGTCCGTACGCACCCCTTTCCGGTGAGTATTGGACCTGAGAGTAAAGCCGCCGCGGCGCGTCCATCAGTCTCAGCTACTATCATAGATAAGCACAACCTTGAGCTTTTCACGAAAAATTCGAACGCGTCGAGAGAGATTGAGAAAATTGAAAAATCGATCCTCTTAATGGAGCCTAGGTGACCCAGTAAACGCTAGGAGTTTATCGTTCGCCGTCTCGTGCAAAATCCGCGAACCTGAGAAAATCTCAAAATCCCAGTATGGATATAGTCGAGTCAAAAATGTAGAGAATTTTTTTTTAAATGGTCTTACCATCTCGAATTTCAACCGATCTTTCAAGGGACAATTTTCTTGCTGAGATTCGCGAATGACGAAGAGACTTATATAATCGATGATGGAGAGCACGCGGATAGTCGTGGTTGATCATAACGTAATCATCAATATTCTTGATGGTTTTACCAAAAATGTAAACGCGTCAAGAGGGGTTGCGCACATTTAAAACTCAATCCTCTAGATCGATCCCAGCTTACCCAGTAAATGCTGCGATTTATCGTACGTCGACGCGTGCAGAATTCGCGAATTTGATAAAATTTCAAAGTCTCAGTACGGATAAAGTCGAGTAAAAAATGTATAGAAAAAAAATTATCTCTGCATCTCGTATCTCAATCGATCTTCCGGGGGTCAATTTTCTCGTTGAAATTCTCGCGAATGACTTGTACAATCGATGACGGAGAGCACACGGATAGTCGCGGACGATGATAATGTTCATTATAAATATTCTCTATTTCTTCCCTTCTGTTTATACCCTATTATAGTATACTGTAGTGTAAAAAAAGAGTGAATATACACACAAAGATACACGGAGACAGATACGAGGGGGGAGGGTAGAAGTGCCAACACCCAATAACCCCAAGCTAGTGTACCCGCGGCTGTAAAATCTCACTTGTAAAATTGTTATTTGTACAATGTCAAGCTATTTATAAATATATTACGACAGATATGGACTATCAATGTTAATAAATAAACAATCAATGAGAGTTTTCTTCTATTTTGTTTGTTAGCATAATACATGTATATTCTACCGATATACAGAGTAATTGTATATTTATATATATATATATATATTTGTACGTGTCTTGTTGGGCCGGTGTTGGCCCCACTCCCACCCCCAATGTCTCTCTCGTACGGTCCGCTCCAAGTTATCTCCTTCAAGCCTCTTTATTACACGTATAACCGTTATAGTTCAAGATCTCTGCCACTCGATGCCATTCGATCGTCGCAACGATATTCATCACAGAGATAAAAAAAACCTCTTCGTGGTATGATTTTTAATCGTACATTTTTTTTATCAGTACCTCTTTTCATTTGCCTTGCGAGAATCTTTGATGGCGAAAAAAAGTATAAACATTTATCTTTTGTTGATGTCTCGGCCGATCCGCCGTGCATCATAATTATCATTAATGCAAATGGCAGCTTCGAGAGGGCTGTAGATCCTCGTAAGAGTAACGAAGTGCTTTATCATCTTCGAGGTATGAATTTTAATCGTACATTTTTTTCTCAGTGCCACTTTGTATTTGCTTCGCGACAATCTTTGATAAAAGCCTTTTATCATGCGCAAAAAAAAAATGTTTAAAGATATCCATATTTTTTTGCTGATTTCTCGGGCATTAATTCTTGCTACAGATATTGGCTTGATCGGCAAGAGAAAGGGAGCCGAGCATCGTAATTATTGTTACTGCAAATGGCAGCCCCGGGAGGGTTGTAGATCGTCGTAAGGATGACGAAGGGCTTTCCCATCTTCGAGTGATCTATTTATAGCCATATATATATCTATACATTTATAAAACATTTTGTGTACACGACTCTTTATATCCGGGGACCAATGCCTGTGTCCCGTCGCCGTCGTGCGCGCTCGCCGTTTGCCGCTGATTTTTGCCGCTCGGCTCCCGCGAAGTGGCCGATGCCCGGGATCTCTCTGCATCGTCGAAAGAACGACGGGGAAAGAGTGAGAGAGTGAGAGAGAGGCTAGCAGGCGAAGGAGAATGGCAGGATGGGTTCTTAGCGACGGTAGAATGGCGCCGCAGGTAGGGCAAGAAAGTCGGGCGGTCCTTCAGATCCCCGCAATTAATAAGAGCTTAATGGGGACCGCGCGGCGTCCGATAGCGTTCACCGCTCTCTGATCCGCTTCGTTCGTTCCCTCGCTATCTTTATCTCACTCTCGTTAGTTTCATCCTTCGTCCAACTATACATATATACCATACAGTAAAGGTTGTTTATATATATTTATATATATATACATATATATAGAGCCAACATCACAGGGATCATTTCTTCACCTCTTTCTCTTCTTCTCCCTCTCACCGAAATGATCGTCAGTGGACAAAAAGCGAACCGGGAAACGAGAACGTAAAACATTTGGCTCAACTTTGCTGTACACTCGATCCGAGCCGAGGGCTCGGAGAGGTGCTCGGCAGAGACGGGCAAAAAGAACGCCGAAAGGGCTGGCCTTTTCCCTAGCTAATATCATTCTTCCCCGATGCCAGTCGTACCTGTCCTACGATGGATAATATACTGTGTACACGCGGGACGATGTACGGGCGCGAGTTATCGATTCGTTAAGGATTGGTAACGATCGGTGTGGGATGGACGAGAGAACGTTTGTCGAAATTCCACCGATCGTTGGCATTCCTGTCGCGTGGTTGCAATGTCAGGAAGAAATCATCATTTCGAAACATCGATTTTTCCGACGATTCTGTACGAAATGCCTTCGAGCTTGGAAATACCTTCCGATCGAGTCTCTACGTTGCAGAGGCGTTACCGCGGTGTTGAGTCATTGGATGAGATCGTGCAAAAAAAAAAGCGAAAAGGAAAAAAGTAAGTGGCAGGAGCTACCGAGGCCTCTTTCTATCCGGTGATTTTTATTCCAACCGCGATCGCGGCATCCCTATAACAATCAAGTTTTATTTTTCTAATAACGGCTTAATATACGCTCATCTCGTTCCCCCCGTCGCCAATCTGGATCATCATTATACGTGGCTGGTATATGAATTCTCCCGCTCATAGATCTCTCTCGTGTCACAGTGGCGAACCGGTTGGCGATAGGAGAAAAAAAAAGATAACGAGTCGTTCCCTACCGAAGAGAGCGGTCCGCATTGCCGTCTGCTCCTCCTCTCAATGAGCGACTTTGGGAGGACACAAAGTTCCCAAGGTGTTCGGGATCCTTGGTGGACATTTTTTATCGCGGCCTTGTTCGGACTTATCAGACCCTTTCTGGATCTCATCGGGTCTTTTCTGGACCTGATCGGGCTTTCTTCGGACCTTATTCGGCCTTTTCGGGTCTTCATACTCTGGTAGTCATTTTGGAGTATTACACCAGGTCTCGATAAGGAGCCTCGTCCACCACCGATATGCTACTAAAACTTCTACCGCGGGCAGCCATTCATTGGACTCAATCAGACCTTTTGCGGACCCTGGCAGAACTCTTTAGGCCCTCATCTTCTGGTAGTCATTTTAGAGCATTACACCTGGCCTCGATAAAGACCAGGCAAGACCTCGTCAGGGTTGTTACACAGAGAAAAAAAATCAATTAAGTCAAAAAAATGTGCGCTTACGGGTGGCGAAACAAATGTTTGGTTGATCGAAAGAAATACCTCGTTGATCGAACTGACAGGCCGTCGATTCAAATTTTTCTTTACTTAATACAACAATTATTTTGGTCGACACCAAAAAATTTGTTTCGCCACCGGCAAGCGCACATTTTGTGACTCAATTGATTTTTTTTCTCAGTGTACATAGGAGCCTCATCAAGCATCGATATAACACTAAAATTTCTACTGCGGTCCGCCCTTTATCGGACCTAATCAAACCTTTTTCGGTCTTCATCAGGCATGTAACGGTCTGATTGTAACGCTGTAAAGTTTCTCCGCCAGGGTTGGAAAAGATTATTTTCTTCGTATAATTCGACCCTGTTCGCCGCACGGGAAAACGGATGCGGGTTTCGCCACTGCGAAAGCAAGGCCTTCTATCCAGCAACATTCCCCGCAACAGCGGACACCGCATCCACCGCACCGAGCGTTCGCAAGCTGCATTCGGCCGAAGGGTAGGGGAGAAAATAAAAAAAACACATAAAAAATGCATCGGGTGTGCGAACCCCCGCGAGACCTCGCGGTTTGGTTGTTGCGCGGGTGTGAATCCCCCTCGTTGCACAGCTGCATCGTCCGCGGTCCGCGTCCTTAGTCCTCCTCCACCACGAACGCATCCTGCGGCTCCTCTTCGTAAATTCCCCTCGTGTCCCCCCTTAACAATCGTGACGGAGCCACGCCCCATCACGATTTTCACAAGCCACGCCCGTTAAACTGCACCGCGACGCAGCACGAAACACGCCCAACCAGTCGAGGAGAAGTTCGATCCCCTGAGTGTGCGTCTCCTCTCCGACAGGGTAACACACATATGAAGGGTCACGCGATGTCTCGGGTGTCGAGAGATATAGATGATATTTTTGAAAGATCTTAATTTTTTTCTTCCTTCCGGATCTATGTCGGTTTCAGTCTCGTAAAATCATTTTCCCAATTTTGATTTTATTTTTCTTTTGGCTTATTTTTAGCGACGAAATATGTCGAAGGTTTTGCCACTCCCCGAAGTGACGGAAATTCAGGGCCTTCATGAAAATTTTACGGTTTTTTCAGCCCCTAGACCGATCATGCGTGGGAGAAAATCGCGTAGACTACAATAGAAAAGTTCAATGAACCGGGAATAATTTACTTGCGGGCTTTCCAAAAAGTTCATACATTCTCTTCAGCTCCACTCCGAAATTCTTAAGATTCCATGCAGGATTCATACAATAAACGTAATATCTCTATATTTTTTCTGTTTCGTTTCCATTTCCTACAGAATTGTAAAAATTATGAGCGGAGTTGAAACAACAATGTACTTTCCTTGACAGCCCAGAAGTAATTTTCTTGGTTTTTTCGTGAAGTTCCCGGGTTAACAAGGGCCACCGACCCTCGTCGCTCCTTGTTCGTCGTTCGTGCTGGTATCGTGCCGTGTCCAAAATCGATGGCGTGCCGGAGTTTCTCTCCACCGCACCGCTGCTATGTAACCTCCCTTATACATTCAACCCTCCGCAGGATGTCACTGATTCAACCCTTGGCAGCCATTCCTTCAAACGTTGCTCCACAGTTGCACCGAAGATTCCATGGACTTCGCGTTCCCAATATAATTCAGCCGGTTAACCCGTGCGGGGGTGGAATCCCTCGCGGCTTTCGCAGGGTAACGCGCTACCCCCTTTTTCCTCGGGTCAAACGTTCCTCCTTGGAAGAAGGCTTTGATCCTGGAAGGCCGCACACACTGGCATGACTCCATCCTTGTGCCACTGTGCCTACCATCATTATTTGTGTTTAGCTTGATTGCAGTGAAATACATAAGGGAAACCCTGGTCGAAGTTTTTACAGCGTTACATCGGAGCCCCTCCGGGTTATCATCTACATATGACGCTCTACAATTTCTATCAGTGTGTGCAAGCATCATGTCATCCCTTTTTCCTTGGATTAAATGGTTCTCCTTGCAAAAAGGCTTTGTTCTTGGAAAACCGCACACATTGGCATATCTTCACCCTTATGCCATGTTGCCTATGATCATTATTTCTGTTCAGCTTGAATGCAATGAAATGCATAATGGAAACCCTGATAAAATATTTACACTGTTATTACATCAGGACCTTTTCAGGCTCTGATCTTATACGACGCTCCAAATTTGTACCAGAGTGCAAGCAACACGTTACCCCCATTTTCCTCGGTTCAAACGGTCCTTGCAAGAAAGCTTTGATCCTGGAAAACCGCACACACTGGCATTACTCCATCCTTATGCCACTGTGCCTACTATAATTATTTGTGTTTAGCTTGTTTGCAGTGAAATGCATAAGGGAAACCCTGGTAACATTTTTGCAGCGTTATTACATAAGGGCCTTTTCAGGCTCTGATCTTATATGATCCTCCAAATTTGTACCAGAGTTCAAGCAACACGTTACCCCTTTTTTCCTCGGTTCAAACGGGCCTTGCAAGAAAGCTTTGAACCTGGAAGACCGCACACATTGGCATGACTTCATCCTTCCGCGACTTTGTCTACGATCATTATCTCTGTTAATCTTGATTGAAGTGAAATACATAAGGAAGCGCTGATAAAATTTTTTGGGCTTTACATCGGGGCCTCTTCAGGTTATGAGCTATATATGACGCCCTAAAATGAAAAAGAAATGGTTGGATTAAACACGGCACGGTCACATACGTTTAAAGATGTTATTTGGTTAGTACAACAAAAAGGTTTGTTCCGATAAACGTTAAATCGGCAAATGTTGAATTGATTGAAGCAAATTATTGCTTATCAAAACAATGCTTTATCTGTACCAAACCGATAACATCTTTGAACGTAGGTCATCGCAACTTTAGATTACACCAAAAAATTTTTTTACACCTTACACTTATCAGTATTAATATCAAAAGCCCGATATTAAGCCCGTGCATGTTTCCTCTTCCTGCGACAAACCGAAAGGTGTTCCGGAAGACGGAACTTTTCCATTAAGTGACGAATTCCGTAAAATCGGAGCTTGCAGGTTTATCGGCGAGGCAGAACGGACCATCCAAACGAATTTTTCCTCGGTACAGGAAGCGAAAAGAGTCTCGTCCCAAGTGAAGGACTCTCATCAGCTTCGCTCCCGATGTTCCATTTTGGCTCGGTCTAGAATTCATACGAAACTCCCAAAGGCCGGTGCGAATGTCACGGATTAAATGCAGAGTCAGAAACGCTATAGGGTAAAAGTGGGGAATATGGACTGGTTCATATATCATTGATTTACGTGTTAATCGAGGTGGAACATATTGACTACTTTTACCCTAGCCATCGCATCTCCATAAAATCTCGGACGGTCGTCCAACAAGCGTGCCAGAGGTAAAGCTGGATCGCGGAGATCGTCAGAACGTCAAGTGAGCGCGCCACTGCTGGATATACAGCTTCGGCTTGTGCACTCTCTCTCTATAAAGCTTTGCAGACTCTTGGCGCTATCCACGCTCTCCTGGGCTCCGCTATAGAATAATACACTCGCCGATTGAGAGCCGCAGTTTCTCGCGACAACGGGGGATACTCGACGAAACGAGTTCTCCGAGAATTTGCTTTAGAGGAATGCCGACAACGTCGTTGCCCCGTTCAACAGAAGTGCGCTGGGTGGTAGCGCACACGCCGCCGCAACAGTCGTTCCGTCTTTCCCTCAGCAGCTACTGTTTTAACGTGTGTCCGTATTACCGCGTCACTCCGGTAAACAGCACGCTCGATCGGTCGTCATAAATAACTGTATCGATATAGCGCAGTCATTACTTAAAGCGACATACAACACTTCATCGAAATGTCATTTAGTTCGAGCCTTTAAATTTTTGCGTCGGCAAGAATTTTGTTGCCGTATTTAATTTTGGCTCCTCGGAGTGATAAAAAGAAAAAAAAATGTTGTCGATAATGAATAAATTTAATCGAAATTTTTCCACGATTGATTGCTCGCGCAATTTCAAATACAAGAAATTGTTGGAGAAAATTGTATTGACAGTATAATAATATTGATAAAGATGGAACTTTTTTCCGTCAGCCGTTGAATGAATTTCATAGCTTTTCAAAATTATTGTTTCATTGTTTCGATTATTTGACCGTATGTCGGTGAGTCATTAATGGATAAAAGAACATATTTCAAAGCGGAGCCGCGAGGCGATGAACGGAATTGACGCTCCAACGACTTCCCAGGATTGAACTGGGATGCCGAACGATCTCGCTAAAAGCAAAATCATTAAGCCTCTTTAAATTTAAGTGCATGGCTATTACGTTGCCTCGGTTGGCACACAACAGGGCAATCCCTCTCTCTCCCTGGTGTAGCAGTCCGTTTAGGTATCGTGCTCGGTTTACAGTTTTCTCGCCAGTAATTATATAATTGCGTAAATTAACCCGGAACGGGCATAAATTGGCGAACGTTTAACCGACGATTAAGCGAAATAAATCGCAATTACGCGGGATAAGACGCCGACGACGAAGTCGACGAAAGAGTCTTCGAACGGTGCGTAGATGGTCAACGCCTCTGCGAAATTATCCGCACTGGAGTCGCGTTGACATCCTATTGCGCTCCTCGGAGCCATTGGATCGTCGTTGCTTTTAGTAGCTCTAGGTGATTCATTGATTTTTCCAAGCGTGTTTCTTACTTTTACAGGAGTGAAACATTCGATAAATTCAATTTGACGGGGGAGACGAGATGAATTATTTATAGATGCCCGAGATGAAGTCCAGCGGATTGTGACTGGGCTGGGTGCAAGTTCTCGCTTGTCCTTGGCCAGACTCACGCCTTCTTGCGGCCGTATCGGCAATGCCAACTTCCTTCGGGAGTTGTCGCTTTCGCAAAGTTGACGCGCCAGTTGGATTGCAGTTTTTTTTTTTTTCCTTTCGCAGCGCCCCCGGGTTGATGTCAGAAGCGAATCTTGCATGAACCCTGACGATCTGCACTGAAGATCCTCCAATGCTTGAGAACAGTTTCGATAGGGGAGAGTAGGTGGTTGGCGGCGGGGAAACCGTGATATCTTAGATGCAAAATGAAGTTTTGATAAAAAGTTCTAAATTGTTAGGTTTGAAGCGATTTATATGGACCCCCCAAAATGTTTGGGTTTGCATCTTACCACTCCCGAAGGTGAATCCTACATCCGATAAAAGAATATACGCGTCCGTAAAACATCCTCTATATAATATTATATATATATATATATATATATATATATATATAATATAAGAGTCTATCAATTAAATATTTTTATGATTTTTTTTCTCAGACTTCGCGCGCTCGTTCATCTTTCTCGCTTTTGTCGCAAGCTTCGTAACGCGAACTTACCTACGAACGACTCGGTAAGGCTTCGGACCCTGAGAATCAAATTCAAGTTTCTTCGAAGCTTCAAGTTTTGTACAAACACCCGAAAAAACCCTCTATAAGGGCCCGTTATTTAAATATTTTTATGATTTTTTTTCCCAGACGTCGCGCGCTCGTTCATCTTACTTGCTTTTGTCGCAAGCTTGGTAATACGAACTTACCTACGAACGACGCGATAAAGCTTCGGACACTGAGAATAGAATTCAAGTTTTTTCGGAACTTCAAGTTTTTATGGTTTTTTTTTTAATTGTGCTAAAAACTCTTCTGGTTCACGCCGCATGAAGGATATATAATGCCTTCTTTAATTTTTATTTATAATAAAAAGTATCAGTTTTCTAGAAAAAACCACGTTGGTTTGCGGTATTGCGCAGCGTCAGTTACAGAGCTTGTGACAAAACGTTGTTGCAAGAGTGCAGCGTCGACGGACCTTATCCACGAATTCCGGGCTAGAAGCAACACAGCATGAATGATATATGAGAAGCTCCGGGGCTGCAGCCGGGTAAAAAGGCCCGGTGGAGATCGTTGCTGGATCCGAGGCGAATTCGGCGAGGTCGAAGAAATCGGTGTGCTCCGTTTCGTGCCCATCAACGGGATTATTGTGGTAACGAAAAAAAGTCGACTGTGGCCCTTCGTGGAGGGCCTTCTTACGACGAAAACGTGTCGATCCCTCGACGCTGTCTGCACGCTCTTCACTCGCATTCACCCAGTTCCTCGAAGAATCTCGCTAATTTGACTCCTTTTCCCGTACCCCACTTCTCCCGCTCCTCCCTTCCTTCTTCTTTCTTATTGGCCACCCCACATAATCTTCGTGAATGGGATTCGGAGAAAAACGCGGCGTTCACCGGTCAACAGTGATTTTTTTTTTTCGGGTACTTCCACCCCTATTTTCTTTTGCACGATGTTGCATCGGGCTCATGACTGTAGCACAGGAAAAAAAATTGATCCTCTGCAGGTCGGGTCTCAAGTTTTCGCATTTATGGTTTCATAATTCCAACGCCGATTTTCTAGTTTTTTTTGTTATCTTCTAGTATTTCAACCCCCATTTTCTTTTGCATAATGTTGCACCGGATTCATAACTGCAGCAGAGGAAAAAAAATTATCCTCTTTGCAGGTCGGATCTTAAGTTTTCATAAATGTGGTTTAATAATTTCAAACCCGTTTTTAAATTTTTTTTTTCTTAATTTTTCCATAAAACTAATGATTCCTGTCTGCGAATAGAAATTGATTCTCAGTGCCGCTAAAGAGCTGGATTGCTCGTCGAAATTAATTATTTTCTCCGGCGCGTTGAGTGGGTGTTTTCGGGGGGGGGGGGGGGGGGGGGGGGGGCAATTCCCCCGGTGGGGGGGGCCGGGGGCGGGGTTAGGGGGGGGGGGTGGGATATACGAAACGCACAGTAGCCGCATGTCGTTGCGTCTTCTTGGCACGCGCCTCGAAAATGGCGTCGCGACTGACGTCACGCGATTCTAGCTCGTGAGGAACCGAACGAGGAAAGGTGAAAAGAGAGAGGACTGCGAAGGCCAAGGAACCAGTGGGAGTGCGACGGAGACGATGGTAATCCACCGGGGTTCCCCCAGCACCGGGGATGGTCAACGCCGTCTCGATTGGTCAGCGAGCCGAATGGAGGGAGTGGTCGCCACCGAGACAGCCGGCTACATCGATCTCTCGACGAAGTTCTCTCTCTCTCTCCATCTCTCTGTACTCCGCTCTCTCGATAAACCGAGCCGCGGGAAACCGCGGATTTACTACGCTCATCCATTGGCCCAAATTAACGCGACAACCCTCGCTAAACTCCTTTTTTCTTTCCAAATTCAACACATACAAACATTTTTCAACCCCCGAACTACCCCGTCATAAATTCAGATTTGTTGGTCATAACTCAAAGTTCGAGACTTTTTGTTTAGCGATTTACAATGAGCAAATAAAAAGTGAGCTGAAATGTGAGGGAATTTTTTTTTGCCAAACGGTAATCGATATAATTTTGAGGGCGGTACAAGACAGTCGGCTACATCGATCTATCGACGAAGCTCTCACGCGACAACGCTCGATAAACTTTTTTGTTTCTTTACAAATTTAAAATGTGCAAACATGTTTTCAACCCCCGAACAACCTTGCAGTAACTGTGGATTTTTCGGGCTTAACTTGAAGCTCGATACTTTTTTGTTTAGCGATTCTCAATGAGAAAACAAAAAGTGAGTTAAAACGTGATGGATTTTTTTTTGTAAAACGTTGCATGAAGTAGGGGAGAGCGGGGCAAAATGGGGCAACGGGGCAAAACGGAGTTTTTGGGCAAAACTAAATTTTCCAATCATTTTTGAACCGGACAAGGCGGCATAACTAGGCAGAAAAGCCTGATGTATCCGATAGGGCGAATTCGGGCATCCAAAAATTATTAGAAAATGACGTTTTGCCCGAAACCCTGTTTTGCCCCGTTGCCTCATTTTGTCCCGCTCTACTTTAATTTTGAGGGAAGTAGTTTTGGTGGAGAAACGCAAGCGCGAGTAAAGTTTGAGGGACAAGGAAAGGATCTTCGGAAAATCCGTTATTAAATTCGTAGCGTCAAAGTTTCGAGAGTCGGCGGTGAGTCGGGCGTCGAGAGCGATCGAGTTGAAAGATTTAGAGACTCAATTTCCAATTAATGGTTGTTAGAGCGAAGTGTAGATTAGTCGGGAGTTCGCCGAGCGAACGCCCGACGAATTATCTGGCTGGAGCATCCAGGCTCTGCCGGATTGGTGAGAAAAGAGAGAGAGGGTGGAAGAGACGGATAGACGGGTCGCTCCTTCACCACGCGCTCACCGCTCCGGGTTTATTGGATTCCAGTCTGGGCGAGGGTTACAGGGGTCCAAAACCTTCGCCATTGATAAGGGTCATCACAATGCTCCTGCCGCTGCTACTGCTTTTCGTATGCAACCCCTGTATTCGAGGGCTGTCCATGGGTAGAGCTTTTTTCTCCTCCTCCTTGCTGTCTAAACGGTATCAACGTCGTTTAATTTAACTTCAATATTCGGCGTTCGAGGATCGGCGGAAAGCTGACAGCGTCTATCGGTAATTTTATTTAAACCCTTTTTTAGCCGCATGAGCAAATAGTCACGAAGACCAAAGTCACAATTCGGGTGCGAATAGTCACGAAGACCAACGTCACAATTCCGGTACAAATACTCATGAAAACCAAAGTCACAATTCCGATACAAATAGTCATGAAGATCAAAGTCACAATTCAGGTGCGAATAGTCTCGAAGACCAACGTCACAATTCGGTTGCAAACAGTCACGAAGACCAAAGTCACAATTCCGATACAAATAGTCATGAAGATCAAAGTCACAATTTGGGTGCAAATAGTCTCGAAGACCAACGTCACAATTCGATTGCAAACAGTCACGAAGACCAAAGTCACAATCCCGATACAAATAGTCACGAAGACCAAAGTCACAATTCGGGTGCAAATAATCACGAAGACCAAAGTCACAATTCGGGTGCAAATAATCACGAAGACCAAAGTCACAATTCGGGGTGTATTATTCATATTCCACAATTTTTATAATAATAATAATGATTGCTTCTTCGATCACTTAATGTGATAATATTAACTTTAATATTGTTTAGATATCAATTTCTGTCTTTCCGCATAGTTATTTTCTTATCAAAAGTAGAAACAGTCTTCGCAGTAAAATAAAAGCTGAGTAAAGCCAAAGATGAGAAGCAGAGAGATCGACGAAAATTGTTTCCCTCCGCGAAGATTTTCCTCGACGGAGTGCGGCAAACTCCGTCGCCGCGACTTGGCTTTATGTTCAACGAAACCGCGCCGGAGGCAGTTTCCGTGTTGCTCTTTGATCCGTACACAGATATATATATATAAGTTATATCGAAGTACCCGGATATTCATAAGCGAGAGTTTCGACTGCTCGGAAGTCTCTGCTCCAACCCCCTCCGCATCCGCATCTTTCCGCCTTTGTGCGTGTCCTTCACGTTGAGGTTTCGCCAACCAAGATATATCGCGTCGCGAGCAGGATATCGAAAAATAAATTTTCCATATATAAAATTTAATATCTGCCGAAATTTTTTTATATTTCTGATATATTTTGTACATATATTTCGGCGCATACATTTTCTCGAATACATAGCAATTTATATCCTTAATATCATTAACAACATTAAAAATATAAAAATGCCGTGTTTAATAATACTTGCGATATATCTTTATTCCTGCGAGAAATATACCGCGATTAAACGGTCTAATAATTTACTTCACGATTGAACGCGCCTCCGTTATCGACGATTATTCGTCCCCTCAATGATTAACTGTATGTGCCATCGAATCTATATAGCATTGATATAATCTCCGTGAGACATCGATCTGACGATTTCGCATTCTCCCGGAAAATTGGAAATACCTTTGTGCCCGTTAACGGGTATGCAGTCTAATATAATAAATTAATGATGGATAGTCGAATGTACACTGGGTATTAGGTGGACGCGTGCTATGTACTGTGCGGACGTGGTCGGCGAGCGAATATATATTTGACCCCACCAGGCCAACACCGGCAATATAATGTGCCTACCGACGACAAATATGTGGAGCATTATCCACGGACAAAACGGTTCGAGGGTATCCTGCACCGTTCATACTATGTGCAGCCCTCCTTGGTCTCTCTCCCTCTCTCTATACGCTCCACAGTCTCCCCGGCAGAACTATAGCGAATGGGGTGTCTCGGCTAACCCGGACAATATTGCTACTATTTGCCGAGTCACGGAGTCAGCAGCCCCTCTCGGTTATATTATACCGAGGAGACAGATACGCACTAGCTACATAAGAGCGTACAACACTTTGACTGGTTCAAGGGGGGCCGAAAGTGCGATCGAAACCGATCAACGGTCGCAATCCCGTAGTGGAGTTTCTCGTAAACCCGAAAGCCGAAGCAGGCATCATCGAGTGCTATCTTCAGATTCATAGTTTGTCAATGGTAAAATTTACAAAAAATTGACTAATTTCTAGAACGTATCATTAAACTCAAAACCCATACAAGGGATTTTTTTTCAATGTTCTTTCGGTCAAATTAATTTTCTCCATGTATTTAAATACCAAGCGATTATTTAAATAATTTTTTCGTCAATTGAAACGAAATTTAGTCGAAATTAAATAAATCGTACCTCGTACTATGCCCAAAACCTCGACTAAGGAGCGATTTCTTTAATATTGTGATAACGGTACATTCGCCCTTTGGTCTTATTTATTTATTTTTATTATTTTGCAATATTCCGATTAATAAAATAAATTGTGTTCCGTTTAAACGAAATTTAGTCGAAATGAAATAATTCATATTTACCTAGAGTGCAATACCTCGTACAAGACACTATTTGTTTTTTTAATGTCATGATAACTGTAACTTCGCCCATTACCGACATTAGTCTTATTGTCTTTTTTTTTTACAATCCGAACCGTAAGATTTTTTGATGGAGCGTCCCGCAAGAAAAATTATTTTCCGTGCATGATATTCGCACCCCCCGCGTTTAAACGGCCTATCGAGTTCTCTTCTGCATCTCCCCCTCTCACCGATTTTCTTCCGCGTTCCGATCTGTCGACCCCACCGTCATATCGCGTCTAGGATAATTTTCTGGCTCAGTGAGTTTCCATCAAATAACACTTCTCGCTTTCCGCCCTTCTGCCTCCGTGCTCTCTTTCTCCCACTCCATCGTCTCACGTGCTTCGATGTCATCTCGCGATAAAATCTTTTGTCCAGAGCCGCACCATAGCCGGCAGCTCTCTTCGACCATCCCAGAAGTAAACGAGAGACTCCCGATACATAAAAAAAAAATAAAAAAAAATTGAAAATACACATACATAGGCACACTTTGGCCCGACACCCTTGCGTTTCCGCATCGATGACGCAGGAGTGACTTGGAAACAGGTAAGGCGAACACGCGTCGCCACGTGCGTGCGATTCAGTCTATTAGATACACGTCGCACACACGGCGATCCTCAAACGGTCGTGGGCGATCTATCGCGACTAGATATATACATCTATATACATACAAACTTCTAGGTCCGTAGATCGGACTGTCAGGCATCGTTCTCACCGATCCATCCGTCGATACCTGCGGACACTTAACGCGCACGAGCCTTTCGCGTACATTTTAAGTTTCCAGCAGGTAAGACACGCGCCGACGCGTGCGCACTACAGGATACTCTATAGGGGTTGGATGCATTCAAAAGCTTTCGATCTTTCGCTCGCTCACCTCGATCATATCACATTGTACGCGCTTCTCGTTGCGGCTCTCGTACATCTCGACGAATTTCAGATTTTATTAGCTTGTAACGATGAGCTAAGGGTAGGAAAGGGGGTGGAAACAACGTATTGAAAATTGGCGACACAGTGATTTGGTCGATAACATAGGCCATGAGAATATACGAGTTAAAACGATGTGGACGATGTGAACCAAGTTCGGCCTGGGCTTAGTAGGTAACAAAAATTGTGATACATTTTTTTTTATTTTCTTAAAAAATGGTAAACTTTTGCCACTTGGAACGCAACTGTTGGATGAACAGAAATTTTGCTATAATTTGTGCAAATGTTGGATGATTTGCGATCGGCCCTTGAAATAACAGACTATCTACTAATGTATAATTATTATATATTATTCCAATTATATATTGTTCATGTTTATTGTATCACGGGTCAAGCCCTTTTACATAGATTTATAATACATTTTGAGTGACAAAAGTTGATAAGTTGTAGAAAGTGTAGAGAAATAGATTTCCGTGTATGGTAACATGAGGAGGATAGGGTTTACATTATATTATTAATTTGTTGTGAAAAACAAAAAACTTTTAATTTGAAAAATAATTGATTAGTTTTCATCACCGACTGAGTATGTTTCGCGTCGTTTTAAATCCTAGAAAATCCATGCTTCGATCCCGAAAATATTCACTTTGCTCAGAGGCCTTCGAGGCTTAGAAAATCTCATATAGGTTTCACAAATTCACTTCTTCAAGACCCGATAGACTTATACTCGAGCGATCGAAAGCCCCCCTTAAACGCGTTTTATCTTTCCCCGATGATCTAGCGTGTTAGGCCCGCCGTTGCGCGAGACGTATCGAGATCCACGTAGATAAAAGAGCCGAAGCTATATAGAATCGGCGTCGTGAGCTACATGAGATCTCAACTGGTCGATCTTCGGTGACGTCGCGCCTCCCGAGAGTCCACCGCGAGAGGAATCCGTGACTGGTGACCGGTGTGTCTCTCTGGGGCACGCGGACTCCCGGCGTGAGATCTTCTCTCGGTTGCGTCCACGAAACGTGAAGGGAACCCTCTAGGATGTAACCAGTCGTTCGGCTGCTTGTCCCGTGTCGCTCAGCAAGGCGCCATCACCGAATCCGCACCCTCGCATCGCTCAAAATCTTCGTCTCCCCCCCCCCCCCTCCCCCCTCTATTCCTCTCACTCATCTCTTCCTCTCCATTCTCTTCCTCGACTTCTTCATTTTGTTGGACCTCGGCCACGATATAATTCAAGTCCGATCTCACGCGGTTAAACCCGGCTCCTATGAGGATAATATAATGTTTGCACGAGAATGATTTACAACCGGCGTTATTAATTCCCCCTCGGCGTCAGGTGAATAGGCTTCTATAACGGCAATGCTAATTACCAACGTTCTTTTCTTCTTACTTTGTTGCAGGCCTTGATCCACAGGTTCAGGATTCCAAGGATCTCTACTGGTTCTAGGATCGAGAGTGCCGGCGCATGCGCTGAGGATCAAGACTTTGTTATATACCGTTGAATAATGTACACCGAATGGGCTGAGATTTTTTCGTACGAAGAAATGGAAACACAAAAAAAGGGAAGAAGTAAACCGAAAGGAGATCGTCTCTGTAACTGCGCAATCAGCAAGTGTGTATGTGTGTGTGTTTTGCGAGCTCGAACTCAACGAGAGATACTCGATAGAGCGTGGGAGGAATTGTATATAGTGTTACCTAAATCTTTTAAGAAAACAAAAAAAAACTTACTATTAGGTATTAAAAAGGAGAGAAGAAAAAGTGGAGAATAATTGAAGTATTAGATATAGTGGGTAGGTACTGCCCCCCACCCCTCTCCCCTCTTTCCCCCTCCCCCGGAAACCCATGTGCGCACACTATCTACCTTTACATAGTGAATGCCGGCCGTCGACGCTGATAAGAGATCTCTAGTTCATCACGTGTAGCGTGTAGGCTATTATTAGTTTTATCGTGTATAGATTTTTAAATGCACACTGCCCTCGACCGTACAATCGTGTCGCGAGAACACGCGATCTAAATCTCTTTTTTTATGGTTGGCGTGTGTGATTAAAAAAAAAAGAAAAATATTAATGAAAAGATAAAAATTACAAATCGTTCGCTTATCGCGAGACAATTGTACGGTCAACGCAGGCGCCCCTCGAGAGAAGTATTTATTGACCAATGACCTTGCCATACTATATCGCTACTACTATTGTAACATAAATATTCAAGCGCCACGTGATTATAAAAGATAAAATATCGTTTTTTTCTCTTTCTTTCTCTCATAGTCTTTATCGTTGACTTTGCGATACGAGATTTTTGTTTTTAGAGTCATATTATTTTCTCTTTTTCTGGCTTTTTTTTTCTTTTCATTGTTTAATCCTAGAAGATCACACACGTGTCTGGTCAGGACGATTTAGTTTTCGGACTCTGTAATTGTTGTACGACTTGCGGCATCGGCATGGCAGCTCGACAAACACGTTACTGACGCACCGACGTATCGATTTCACTACAAACAAGTTGATAGCAAAAATATTCCAGGCAACGTAACGCCACCGGGAAGGGTGGTGCGAAAATATGTGTGGTTTTCTGGAGATACAAAAAAAAATGCACAGCCTCAACCCACACCACGATACATACCTACACCGGACGGAAAAGTGTCCCGTTACACCGTGTCCAACGATCGCCCACTTATGCGCACCCATTATCAATCATGTTATCATCGTATGGTGTTGAATAAACGAAAAATTATTATCTAAAAAAATGGCGTTTTTGATTTTTATCTTCTTTTATTTTTAGCAATTATGACACGAGATATAACGAGGTGCTCGCGAGAAAGCGTCGAAAATTTTCGGCTCGTCCGAGTTCGGTTACTATTCTCGTTGGAGCTCGGATAATTAACCCGAACCGACGAATTTACAGTAATTCACTCGCGCACCCCTATCTAGCCGGGGTAATTTAATCGAGCGTTTAATGAGAACGCTTAATTAGATTCGCCGGTAGCGCAGCGAGGCGAGGACGAGAATCAAAGTTACGCGATTTGTACACCTCGAATTTCGCGAGGACGCCGAAATGTCCGAGGAAACATTAGTGAAAAGTATACTAATTATAACGAGGCTGGGGAATCGGGAGGAACACGTTAATCTTTTTTTTTCACTCATGCGGGGAGAGCGACGTGAAAGCCGGGAGTGAGAGAAACACGTGTAGCGATATTTCGAGAATCGATGGTCGGATTCTGTGTCGGCTATGAGGAGACCGCCTGGACATCTGGATGGAGCGGCCGTGCGGAAAAGGCGATCACTTCGAACGACAATTAACAGATATGGGTCGAGCGACCCATATGTTTCTTCGGGAAAGCGATACATTGGGTAAAAACAAACATTTATCAACACTTATCGGGAATACGATAACATCGTTCCAAACCAACATTTTATCAAAATTTATCGGGAAAACGATACATCGTGTAAGATCAAATTTTATCAAAATTTATCCGTCAAGTGATTCATGGTATGAAACAAACTTTATCACAACCATTTGTTTTTTAATTTCCGATCGAGCATTCATTTAATCGCTTTATAATGGAGCGATCTATCAATTTTTCGGGAAAAAAATGTGCTTTATTTATTTTTATCGGTAATAAAAAATTGGGTAAAAAATCCATCACGCCAAACTGTTCGTAATGAAGTTCGACTAATGTAAAAAAAATTCCCAGGTTTGAATACATAGTAATTCTTGTACGATATTCTAGAAGAGTACAAACCTCGAATTGAACCTTGAAATTGAACAAAAATAAATAGAAACATCTTTATAGGAATTCATGTGTGAATTTTCACCCACAAAGTAGCATAAGTTTCTTAGGTAGTCGGCAAGCTTTTATCGTTTAGTTGTCCGCTGTGAATTTTACACGAGTGTTCGATGGTTTTGGGGTTTGTCCTCGCCACCGGAAGCTTTTGGGGTGGTTAGACGGAAGCTAGAACGCTCTTAACGAGATGAGAAAAGTGGCAATTAACTTCGACACTTCGGCCCGGCGGAGGAAGTCGCGCGCCTCGGATCATTTCCTCGGCCGACTCTTGGGGGGCGCGTGGACGATTTAAATCGTTCTCGTTTCCCTGAGAATCGAAGGATCTCTATACCTCTCTTCCTCCCGTGTTCGTCCCATCTGACGTATAGAAAATTTATTAAACGGTACAGCCGCGAGACGTCCAGTAGAGGATGACGAAGAACCAGACCCGTGAACCTTCCCCACACGGGGATTCCCGGTATATTACCTTGTAGCTGCGGCGGTGGCTTTCGGCAGCTAGCAGGTCAATCCGAGGAATTATGTTCCATCGGCGATAATAACTTGTTTCGTAATTTTCTCTTGTAATATAAATCAGATAAAATAAATATGAATATGTATAATTAATATTGAATTAACGTGTGTTGAGCGAGTCGTCGGGGAGCAAAGCGGCGCGCGGTATCGACGCTCATTGTCGGATATCCAATATTAATTAATGTGGGACACGGTCCAGCTCTGAGATCTCTTTGATTCCCTTCGATAAACGGTAGCCGACCACTAAATCTACGAAATAGTAAGAATAAATCGTGGCGAGTCGTGGGGATTGAAAATCGTCGAGGCTCGGCATGATACACGAGCAGAGGGGACGAGTGTCTTCGATGCCGAGATAAGGTATAAGGAGCCGCCGACGCTGCGACGTGAAAGATTTACTGGGCGCCCCGACGCCCTTGCCTCCTCTCTCGCCCTCTTGTAATTACTGAAATCTTTCTATTTTTTTTTTTTTTTTTTTTTTTTTTTTTTTTTTTTTTTTTTTTTTTTTTTTTTTTTTTTTTTTTTTTTTTTTTTTTCTTTTTTTTTTTTTTTTTTTTT
>JAPYZD010004366.1:0-11714 GCA_030522725.1 Ichneumoninae sp. B BG-2022a
GTAATTTGTTAACCAATTAATTTTTTGATGAATTTGTTAATAACATTTTGCAATTATTATTATGCAAAATTAATCGTCTCAGTACCTTTAGTACACATGATCGTTTTCAGATTTTTACACCATCAAGAAGTACTTGCAATTTTCTCTTATTGTTGTCGAATTTATGCGAAGTCAGCGCGCAACGAGACTCCCTCTTTAAAAAAAAGACTAGCTTGTGTACAAGTAATGAAAAAAAATATCCAAAACTTTACATTCTAGTTCATACTATTTAACAATTAAGTGCAAGTTGTACCAAATGTCGTTGTAATTAGTCAAAATAAAGTTGTACACTGCTGTTCATGAATGCCTGGTTTTTCTGATTTTTTATCTTCCTGGATATCTTGCTCTATGTCTTCATGGGGTCGAAGATACCAAGGAAGAACCTAGGAAGACGCAAGGAAATCCAGGCATTCATGAACAGCAGTGTACCATTAGTAATTATTGACTTATACACTTTCGCTGTCTAGTTCGGATTAACCGGGATTTCGATTATCCAGGGACTTTGCGGTCCCGAGCATCCCGGTTAATCGGGGTTCTACTGTATTGAAGACATAACTTACCCAGATTCGTTAGTAGTCAGATCAGATTTTCTCAACATATTGCATGTCGTTACATTTCTGTTATGGCACTTGCTCAGCGCTGCGTACATAAATTCATATTACAATTATATTTTTATATTTTTTTTATTAGGGATTTTACCTTTCGCTATCGGTTGTGGATCAGCTTCAATGAAACGGACGGTAGAGTTGGAGAGGGCCTCGGAGCCGAGTGACAATTCAACTTCGAGAAGGGTTTCGTCATCGTCGAGGCAGAAGGTCTCGCAGGCGACCTCAAGGTAAAAGAAGAGCAATACAGGCTACCGCAGTGGAAGAAAGTTTTTAAAAATTGAGGAATTAAGCTCACGGTGAACGTATCGGCAGCCCATTTCCTGAAAGCTTGCTCCTGCCCGCACATTTCGTCACCCTGCGACAATCTCGACAACCTTTCGCCACCCAGCTCGCCGAGAAGATTGTCGACGTAGTGACCGAATGCGCAGAAATTTGGATACGCCGAAGAACCCAGAGCGAATACTGCGAATCTGTGGAGAAATTGACACATCAGTGGTCAAGCAGTTCTTGAACAGTAGCCAGGATAGACTTTACCTGACGTTACTGAGAGGTCCGAATGTATCCTCGTTCTGCGACTCAGCAGTCGAGCCTCTCATGGAGTCGAGTCTGTCCAACTTCTTAACACCACCGACTTCGGTCTGACTGTTGGCTTTGATAAAGGATTTGGACGTAGCCAAGCTTACAAAAAAACAAACAAGTATTTTTTTTTCAAATGTGTCTATAAATATACTCTATGACTATAACTTGAAATCATATTGATGTTGAGTTACCTGATCTTGCTCTCGCTATTTGTGTAAGCGTACTCGTTCATCTTCATAGCGTACAAATTTTGGGCAAAAGCCTGCACAAAAAAATCCACAGTAAAAGGAATTGCACAACTGACGACTAGAAAAATATGTAGAAAAATATATAGAAAAATATATAGAAACATATATAAAAAAATATATAGGAAAATATATAGAAAAATATATAGAAAAATATATAGAAAAATATATAGAAAAATATATAGAAAAATATATAGAAAAATATATAGAAAAATATATAGAGTACTTCTCCGTTTTCCGGTGGATCCCCGTTACCGAATGTCGAAGTTATAACAAGTATGAGAGCCTCGTGTTCAATATTGCTGATATCGTACTCCGCCATACTAAGAACTTGCGAATGAAACGCGTGACCGAGAAGTTCGCCTAATTTCTCCGCATACATTTGCGATGTACCAGTTTCAGTTGCGAAGAGAACAGTCGCCTTGATTCTTCTCGACAACGCTCGACCGAATAGCTTCGAGGTAAACTTGACCGCTCTGCGCATACGGAAAATTGTAAACTTTTGTTCGATATAGTTCCTTTTTTATCTTCGATAGTTAAACATCACCTGGCTATCTGTTTAAAGTGAAACTTTCTTCTGGGCTTCTTC
Source organism: Ichneumoninae sp. B BG-2022a (assembly GCA_030522725.1). NCBI lineage: Eukaryota > Metazoa > Arthropoda > Insecta > Hymenoptera > Ichneumonidae > Ichneumoninae sp. B BG-2022a. Next base: position 2,061 of record JAPYZD010004366.1, read on the forward strand.
GACGTTGCCTTCTTGTCTCTTCCTTTCTTCCACACGTGAGTCTTCCATGCAGGCTCCTGCATAATAACAACGTACCGTTATCCGCACAGCAAAAAAAAAATAAGTTTGATGAATGTTAATCCAAATCATTTATCAAAGCTATCGAAGTCTTCTTCATTGATTAATGTGATGACTTCGGTATAAATAACAACCGAACGTTATCCACAGAAATCATTCGACGAAGTCATTGAAGTCTTTATCATTAACTAATGTGACGTAATAATTTTTTATTTGATAAATGAAATTTTTTTTAATGCCTCCATCACATTAATTACAATTTGATGTAATCATTTTTTTTCATTTTTATTTTTTTAATTAATATATTTTTTTAGGTATCTCAAGGTACCTGAGCATCGTAAGCCGGCTTGAGATGATAGAGGGCCATTTCCTGATGAAAAACCGTAGTAGCAGATCCCGATATCGGCGGCACGATCCACAGCCAGTCGGCGGGGCAGCCGTTTCTCAGGCGCATCTCGTTCTCGTAATGTTTCATGAAGGATTCCGAGGCCGTGTGATGATCGACGATCGTCACGTTTTTCATCTAATCGGCGAGATTATAACGCTATATAATTGCATGTTACTGCGTACCAAGATAGTTGTTATTTAGCGTTTCGTTTTTTTTCCTTTTTCATTAATTATGCAAATTCTACCTGAAAGCTGTACAGCACAGCGACATTCGCCTCTATCATGGCTTTATCCTTCCACAGAGTGATCGGGCTGCGCGTATCGAGTCCCATGCGCTTCGCTATGGTCTGGAGAGAGACGGAAGAAAAAAAACGAGGAATGGATAAGGAAGTCCGTGAGAACGTGCTTTTAGGAATACGATTATACCGCGACTTCTTTTTTCTTCTTGCCACGGAGGAAAATCAGAGGAATAACAGCACGCACCTCGAGAAGATTGTATCGAGTGACGTCGCAGAGATCACGAGCGCCAATCTCCGTGCTCATGTACCAGCCGTTAAAAGGTGCGGCGGTGAACTCAAGGCCGCCGCAATCAAAAACCATACCCGAAACCGCCGGTACGGCGAACCACTTTAATTTCAATTCCTCGAACCATTCGAAGCTGCAAGATCAATTACCGAAGCGATGCAATTGACGATTCACGTCCCGAGGCCAAATGACGAGGTTCTTTTATTAGCTATAGATTAATGACACTCACGTGGGATGAATGATCGGTACTTCAAGAACGAGCTCCGCCGGTATGTCGAAGTAATCGGGATCGTGACCGTTCGCCGAGAGCACCAAGGGTAAAATGTCGAATCTCGTTCTTATGCCATTTCTCGGCCCTCGCCAGCCCAATTTCATGCAGAGCTGTGTAAAAGAAATGCGAGTCAATCTTTATGAAACTGGTATCGATCTTTACGTTTGTCCATTGACTATAAAAGAAATCCTATGAGTTTACAGCTCCGAGTATTAAACTCTGTGCGGCTTATGCAACAATTCGTGCGATAATCATTCTCGAATAACTTACATCGGTAAACTCCACGTTGGCCGGATCACCGATAATAGTTCCATCTTTATTCTTGTATCCGGCATATCCGATCAGCTGTTGATTCCACACTCGAAAATCGTGTATACCGTCGGTTCGTTGTGGAAAGATCGTTATAGCGGATCTGAAAGCGGGTTTATATATATATTTATAGATATAAATCTATAAGTAGGAATGCGAGGTCAGGCTCACCTTATGTTTCCCTTGTTGGTACCGTATTTTATATGATTGCATATAGCTTCGAACATGCCGCTCGTCGTCGTTACGTAACGGCAGTCGAAAACCTGTTGATTCAATGACAATTTTATTCGAACGATTTTAAAATTAATCGTTGTGTACATATTTTGTTTTAATTATTAATTGTTTTTTTTTTTACCTGCAGTTTGGACCATTGTATCCGGCCGATGCAACGCGCTGCGTTTCGCCATGCCAATTTAGCACCGAACACCAATTCGGTCTCGCTCAATTGATACGTACCGGTTGATATTACTTCCTTCTGTACGCTGTCCCATCGCGAACGGTGAGCGTCGCTGTTCACCCTGACATCGTGAGATCGATTCAAATTAGATAAGTATAAATATGTATAGACTCATTCATGGATTCATAAATTCATTCATAAATTCATAAATTCATTCACCGGTTTTTTTTTTCATTGAAAGTTCGTAGAATATGACGCGATACCTTCTGATCGAAGAAAAATACTGTTCCAGGAACTCTTTGGCGTGCAGAAGAATTTCTTCCTTGGTTCGTGGCTCGGTGCCGTGAATCGGCAGTGACATTACACTGCCGAGGCACACTTGATTCGAGCATAATGTTCTCTGCAATACGAAATAACAGGTGTGTTTTATATCAAACCGAAATACTATAACTGGAGAATATAATGCACAGAATAGGGGCTGTGTCTATCCCTCGTCCGCCCACTTCGTCGCGATATCATCCGCCTCTCTCTCTCACGCTTTCAATTATCGATTAATTCGAGTTTTGTTATATTTCTTCGTAACATTGAGAAAATCGATACAAAGTCCAGTAACCATTCGGCAATAATTTTTCAATTATCACCAAATTATTACTGGGTATACGAAAAAAGATAAATTTGAAACTTATTTAAAAAAAAAATTAAGCCGCAGCTATTTTTTACTCCCACGCATCGGTTATCGATTAACGCTAGTTTTTAAAAAAATATTTCTTTCCGAAATCGAGCCAGTGCAACGGACGATAATTATCGGTGAATAATTGTTAATTCATTGTCGATGAAAAATGAAAAATGTTGTTGCAAAATATTTAAACTTCTATAACTCACCTCAGTTCCTCTGGGATGAAGGGAATCGAATGCCTCGGTTTTGTAGATGAGATTACGAAGTTTTGTAGGCTTTTTGGAGCAAGCCGTTTGCTCCTGGTCCTTCATCGTGGATTTTACGATTTTTTTTTTTCAGGTATATTGACCGGCCGTTGCGGATAAACAAAGTAATTCTCCCGAGATGAGGATCTCTTGTTGCTCCCAAAGCGATCCGGCCGACCTACTGCGTACGGTACGCGCCAAAGTCTCACTGCGTTGCTCCGTGTGGACGTCGTATGAAGATGGGAGCGGCGGGGGCGTATGTGGAAGGAGCGGAGAGGACAGCATCCCGGGCAAGAATTCACATGCGCGGATACAACGCGATCCATTGATTTCTTCCTTTGCTCACCGGCGCGATAACACCGCGAATTTTTTACCTGTATTTGACTCGCAAGATTGACGAGCTTTTTCTTTCCTTTTTTTTAAAACTATCGAACTACATTCTTGTGCTCCCACTTTTTTTCATTATAGTCCAGGGCACTTATTACTATTTACCTAATTTATATAAGTTTAATCAATTTCATTCTAAAGCGAATTAATCGGCGAATCGTAAGATTTACAAGCTTTTTCTTTCCTTTTTTATTATTGGACTACGAGTTCTCCTTATAAAGTGCTAAACGACATCATAAAATCGTGTGCGCTCATGAACCTTTTTGCCTTGAGAGTTTATAGACAAAATGCAAAAGTACGTTCCGGCTTTTTAACGAAAATCAAAATAGAACGACCCTAATGAACAACTCAACGATCGCACGTATGGCTAGGCTAGGGAAGCTATATGAATTTTTTTATTTTACCGGGGTATTGTTCGAAGCATTCGAGACGCAGGCGAATGCAGCAGTTTCGCGGAACGAATAGGAATAGAGTAGAGTAACTCTTACTGAGTGATAGGGTTAATTTTATACATAGTTATGTAAAGTCATTTACACATATGTATTTGCCTGTTGACTTTATTCTATATATACATTTTATTTTATTTTATTTTATTTCTGTCTCGAAAAATGTATGTGTTCAAATATTACATGTCTCTTGTTTTCGATTCACCACGTGTGATTTTTAAAGGAGTTTTCGATCAAATAAATTACAATTACAATTACATTCTTGTGCTACCACTTTTTTCATTATAGCCCAGAGCGTTATTTACTACTTATCTAAGTTATGAAAGTTTAATCATCTGATTCAAATTTTTCACTTTTTAGTTTGCAATTTAACTGTATAGCGAATTAATCGGGTTTAATTTTTCTATTGCCGTGTTAACAACACGTTCATTATTTCGAATATTCGTTATATTCATTTCGTAACAGATGTCTTGATTAAAATGCCCACAAAATCTAAATTATATCTCCGCACTTGAAATTTTATCGATAGCGAATCCACTGCCCTCTGGATTGCTCGATACTCAATCACTTCCGGTAACACCATAGCGAGGAACCACGTGACTTCCGGCACCCGCATTCGACGTCGTACCTTCGCCAATTTTCTTTCTCTTGTCACTCGGCAGAAAATAAAGAGATTACCACAGAATCTCACAATTATTCTACCATTAACAATTCGCCATCCGAATAACCCGTTGTCCGTGGAGATTGCGTTATGAAAGTATAATATTCTCTTGAGAAGCTCAGATCCAGCGCGAAGCGTCGCATCGTCTTCTTTTTCTGAAGCCGCCATTTTTTTTTTTATTCATCGGAGTGCAACAATGAACCGGGAGAAAGGCAAGAGGAAGGCTGTGCCGTCGCCGGGCGGCGAAAGACCCAGATCTGGTCCTCGCGGGAGTAAAATAAGGAAAACGAATGATGCTCCGGAAGCTGCGCAAGCCGAAACGCGGGCCCAGACACAATTCCCAATGCAGACGTCAACACAGGCTCCGATGCAGGTCACAACACAGGCTCCAGCACAGGCCCCAACGCAGGTCCAGACTCAAAGCAACAGAAGACCCCAAAACTCTGATTTGGTGAAAAAATTGGTCGCAGCTTGGATAGGTGGCTCACAGGGACAGCACCCACTGATGACGCAGGAGGTATCGTCATCCTCAATTTTTTTGGTATCGCTCCACATTCAATTTAATTTTTAGTAACACAGGACATTTTTTTTTTTCTATCGCAGAGCATACGAGAGAGTATGGCGCTCCGCGACTATCAGCAACAGTGTTCGGAAGCTGAAAATATGATTCAGATGTTCCAAGAGAAGGTAAAAGCTGCGGAGGCTGTAATAAGCAATCTGAAACAGGCGCTCAGAGTGGAAGGACAGGAAAAGATGGACTTGATACATAAGTAAGCTGCGTCGGTCGTTTATCCGTTACAGCAAAGCATAGTTTGAAATATTGTAGGCACACTTTGCTCCATGCAAACTTTCATGCACTTTAGCTCCGACTTTGACATTATTAATTTTCTTAGCTAATTGACATGCTCAAAATTTTTCCATACCTGATTGGTTCTATTTATCTCATTTACTATCTGCAGCACGGATCTATGTTCATGTGAAAAAAAATGTCAACTTTGCTTCCTCATAGAGGAAGTTATGTTTTAATTTTTTTTTTATTTGAGATTTTAATTTTAGACACTTAAAATAGTCTGAAACATCGAGAAATGCGATTTTTAGCCAGCGTCTCTAGCATGGTGTGTATGTGCTCCAATTGAAACGGCTGTAAGTCGTAAACGGTTTGAGACAGCGACTTGAAATTGATACACTAGTAGAGTGGTCATTTCGCTTCGTTCATGCATTTTTCATGGAGATGGAAAAGCGTGATTGAACATTTTACGTGATTTTGAAGTTTTTGAAAATTCTGTCTGGTAGCTGTAACTTGCATAAAGTTTGATCTATCGCCCTTAAACTGAACACAGATTTGGTATTAAATCTAGTAAAAATCTATCCAAGGAGTCAAATTTTATGGGATTTTGAGTTTTTTTGACAAGTTACTAAAAACGGTCTAATTCAAGTAAACATAGGTATCAAGCTTAAATTTGATATGAGAATGAACCAACAGTGCACAATGTTACGTATTAAATTTGGCGAAAATGGATCTAAGCGTTTAGATTTTATTTAAAAATTTAATTTTTTTTCGGAGACTATTTTTTACGTCTGACGAGTTTCTGAATCAAACATCGAACTACGAATCAAATAAGTTACAGATTTGTAATCAGCCGTGAAAACTAGTTTAAAATAGCCTCAGAACGACAAATTATCGAAATTTCCTTTAGTGTTATTTTTCATAAAATGTTGCCGTAACTTTTGACCGTTTGACCTCTATTAGATGTAGATGTTTTTCAACGTTACAAAAAAGGTGCTTAGTATTTTGCATATGGGTTCCTTATTAATTACAATTTTGCGCATAGCTTCCTCTATAAGGAAACCAAAAACGCTCATCAAATTTTCTCATAGAGAAAGCTATGCGCAAAATTGTAAGAAATGCGCATGGCATATGCAAATTTTTTATTCATTTATTTTCACGTAGCAATTTATTTTGTTTAGGATGAACGCGACGGGACAATTAACGGCGTCGATCTCGGATCACATAAATTACATCACGGATACCCTGGATCGTTGTCAGCAGCACCAGAAGCACTTGTCGAAACTCTACAACAGCGTCACATTGAAGCAAAAGGAGGATTACGCGAAGTTGGCGAATCGCGAGGAGCAGCTCCACAAGCACTCTATGAGCTTACAGAACAAGGTCGCCACTTTGGAGAAGCAATTGGATAATGCTCATCGAGAGGAAGAAGATAAACGGAGACAGGTACGCCGATTATTGTGCGTCGCGATTAAATTTTACATAGAAATCGAACGAACGAATTTTCCCAACGTAGATGCAACGAGCCTACGAAGCGGAATTTGCCAAAGTCCGCGGAGAGTTCGAAAATGCGAAGAAACAGCTCGATGTGCTCGACCACGAGAGAAACGAGTTAGCCGGTAGACTCGCGAGCGAGAAAAAAACTACTCTCGTTCTGGAAAAGAAGATCAACGAATACAAGTAAGTTGAATTAAAATACAAACTTCCAGTGCGTTCGAATTTCTTCCATCACAAATTTTTTTCAGCAATGAGATAAGGAAATTAACGGAGCAGCTGACTCAAGCCTCCGACAATGTTCGATCTGTCGTCGATGAAAAAAACCAATGGGAAGTTCAGTTGCAGGAAAAAGATCGCAATGTAAGTTTACGCACTGCAAAGATATTTTCAGTCACAAATTCTCCACCGCTTCCCTCATTTCAGTTGCTTCAAATTTCCGAAGAGCTCGAGTCAGCCACGAGGAAGATAACCGAACTATCCGCAAAATTATCGGAGATAAATGTTGTGAAGAACGAGCTTGAGGAGAAACTCAAATGCGAGGTGAACGAGCGTGAGTCACTGTCGAAAAGTTTGAACGCTCGAATCGAAGATCTCACGCGTCAGGTAGAGCGTTTGAGGGAAAGCAAGGATGAAGCTGTGCACGAGCTGCAACGGAGCAAGGAAGAAGCTATGAAAGAAATGGAGAGAAGCAAGGAGGAAGCTTTGATCGAGATGCGGCGAAGTAAAGAGGAAGCTGTTGATGATATGCAGAAGAAAATCGAGAGAGCGGAGAAGGAAACGCAACGAATCTTTGCTGAGAGCAAAAGCAGCAATGATGTAAGATCACAATTGAGCGATCTATTTTTTGTTTTTAATTTTCGCTACATCGTTATTATTTCTACAGGAATTGGTACGAAAGTACGAGCATATGCTCGAAGTTCAGCAAGAAAAGTACGAGACTTGTATGGCGGAGATAAGAACGATGGAGATGCGTCACAAGTGCGAGTTATCTCGTGCAAACACAACGTCGAGCACGGAGCTCGCTAACGCGAACACGGAAAAACGTCAGATGGAGCACGAGCTCGATAAGTTAAGACACGAAAAGGAACGTATCGAACTTCAATTTCGACAGACCGAGGATTTACTGCTGCAGCACACGAAATCCGAGAGGCTCTTGCAGAAGAAGTTGGACGAGGCGCAGAGCGAAGCTACGCAGTGTGCAAATGCAGCAGCGAAAGCCACTGCGGAGAAGAAACGTGTCGAAGCTGATAAGGAGGAGAAAATATGCAAAATTAAGGAACTCGAGCAGGAGCTTTTGAACCTTCAGTTCAACAATGCGAAGTCGACGCAGGTCGAAGCGCCGAACACCGATGCAGTCAAGAATGTGGACCAGCGGGTAAAAACTGTTTTTTTTTCTTAAATTGTTGCACGCCCACAATTGTAAGATGAATTGTTTCTGAGGCAACATAGATAGTTAATAACAATAATATTTTACAGAATAAGGAACGTGCCAAGCCAGCAGTCGTATCCTCCACGATTGTGAAGAAATCTATACTAAAACGTACGCCAACAAAGCCACGAAGAACGCGATCGACGCCGCCGTCACCGGTAAAGGTGCAGCCTTCACCTGCTGCGGATAAGAAGATTAGTTTTGATATCGATTCCGCTTCGGACTCGAGTCCAGTGAAGTTGGAAAATCCGGCCAAAATCAACACGGTGAATTGACGAATTCTCTTTTCGTTTTATCTAAACAAGTAGTATTTAAAAAATCCCAAGTATACAACTTGAGATAACATTTTATATACTTCTTTCTCATACAGTTTATAAACAGCGAGTCTCTCTTCAACGATATGATCGCTACTGGAAAGAGCTCGTCCCAGCCGTTACAGGCTGCGCTCGCGAATTCTCAAACATCGATGACCCAAGTAAGATAAATTGTGCTTAGACGTTTTTTCTTTTTTGTTTTTTTAACAAACGGCGTGTTACAGGTTCAATCGGGCGGACGAAAGTTTTTCAAGTCCCGGATTAGTCAGCCCAAATGAGAGTCGCGTCGTTCTTCATCTCATCATCCTTTATCTTACAATATTTTTTACATTTCTCTGTTGTCTCTACTTGCTCCAATTATGGAGGAAATACTCGCTGTTAGTTTCGTTTTTTTTAAATTGATCTTTATTTAGTAATTCGACGAGTCACATACAATAGGCCAATGGCCTGTACCGTTCGATAACGTAGTATATATTGATCAACGATCGCCGTCGTTCTTCATAAAAATAGATAAGGCCATTTTTTAAAACGTCTACCAAAGAAAAATATAACTCTCGCCCTGTGGCGGAGACTCTGACGCGTTATTTACATGATTATTTATTTCTATTCGTTCCTTGTGCATTTCTGTTTGAGCGTTTCATATATATTTTTCTATTTCATTGAGTCTTCGCGAGACTGGTCGCGCAATCCCACTTCATAGATCTCTCCACAGCCATCTTCCACTTCGAGTATCGAAGATCTCGCTCTGCAAAACATGAAACAAAGATCAATAACATTATGCGAAGCTTAAGGAGGGAGTCTCGCTGCGTGCTGACTTCGCATAAGTTTGACAACAATAAGAGAAAATTGCAAGTACTTGATGGTGTAAAAATCTGAAAAAGATCATATATACTAAAGGTACTGAGAAGATTAATTTTGCATAATAATAATTGCAAAATGTTATTAACAAATTCATCAAAAAAGTAATTGTTTAACAAATTACCCGGCAACAAAACTTTTTTTTTTTATGAAAATGATTCGTTTATTTTTCTGAATACGTATGCATTTTTTCAGATTTTCAAGTAATCGTTGATTTTTTATTGTTTTTTTATATAACAAAAATCAACGATTACTTAAAAATCTGAAAAAATTCATACGTATTCAGAAAAATAAACGAATCATTTTCATTACAAAAAAAGTTTTGTTGCCGGGTAATTTGTTAACCAATTAATTTTTTGATGAATTTGTTAATAACATTTTGCAATTATTATTATGCAAAATTAATCT
>JAPYZD010004367.1:0-12150 GCA_030522725.1 Ichneumoninae sp. B BG-2022a
TTTTTGCTCGCAGTATTTCTCAGCGAAGACTCGTCCGGCTGGCCGACAGCGCGGATATGCCAGGTTCGACTCAGATCTCGCTCCTTTTTGTTAAAGACTTCGACGATAGAGACACTCGCGCTCTCGCGCAGTTTCGCGCACCGCAGTCGCGTCGATGCCGCATGCCACGATAAGGATATTATTACCGATGATTGAACAATTATATCCCTCTCCGCCGCGAGTCGTAAATAAATCATGTACAGTGTTTCGAGCGGTCGGATGGAATATTCAACTGTGTGGGAAAAAAAAATCTACTTTATCGCATGCCCGACGACGATTTCCCCGCGAAAGATGCGTGAATCAATTTTTTTTTTTTTGCTATCTGAATCGCTAATGTCAAGTCAACGACTCGTTGCACGCGACGGCGACGCTGGCAATGGAACGCGTCCATGACAGAGGGATATTAGGGGAGAGCGGGGTAAATGGGACTGTGGGGCAAAACGGGACAGTGAGGGCAAAACTAAATTTTCCAATAATTTATGGATGCCCCATTTTGTCCCAACGATACATCCGGATTTTCAACTCCGTTTTACCCCACGGGCCACCACTGCGACCATCCAAAAGTTATTGGAAAGTTGCGTTTTGTTTCATAATGCCGTTTTGCCCCGCTGTGCCCTTTTGCCCTGCTCTCCCCTATTACCTTTCGCGAAGCTCATGGGGATTGTGGGGACTGTGAGGCTAAATGGGACTGTGGGGCAAAACGGGACAGTGAGGGCAAAACTAAATTTTCCAATATCCAATATTCCAAATCCATGAAGCTCATGGGGACTGTGGGGCAAAACGGGACAGTGAGGGCAAAACTCAATTTTCCAATAATTTATGGATGCCCCATTTTGTCCCAACGATACATCCGGATTTTCAAAGTTATTGGAAAGTTGCGTTTTGTTTCATAATCCCGTTTTGCCCCGCTGTGCCATTTTGCCCCGCTCTCCCCTATTACCTTCGGAGTGGCACTTCGCGCCACTCCTGACACTGGGAGAGAGCCAAACTACGCGGGAAGGGTTTAGCTAAATTATCGCACTGTCTTCTGACAAGCGCGAGTTATCCGTTCCACTTTGCTCGATCCTCTCATTGTAATGATCGGTTACATTGCATTGGCCAATTCTAGCTAGGATCGCGTTCGTTCATCGCACGTTTGTCGTCGCCTTGACACGCTCGTTCACACCAGACTACGCATTCGTAATTATAATCGCAATCTCCGTCTCGTCACGTGAACCTTAACAACGAAAGATTGTTTTCCGCCTCGGTTCACCCGCGAAGCTATGTCCATTTTTCGACTGGAGTAAAGTAGTTTGAAATACATTTTTTTTAGCATCTTTTAACGGCTAAGTTATGACTGGCTTCGGTTGACCTGTTATTATAATCGTAATCACCTTCTCGTCACGTGAACGTAACATATTTTCCGCATCGTTTCAGCCGCAAAACTCTACGTCCACCTTTCGACTGGAGTAAAGTTGTTTGATTTATTGTTTTTTTTTATATTTATTTTCTTAAGATCTCTTAATGGTTAAAATAGTAAGTAATGACGCATCGTTTCGTCTGTAATTATAATGACAATAAGTATAATGAAGATTGTTTTGCGATGCGAAGCTCTAACTTCATGTTTTGGCTGGAGCAAGGTAGGTTGAAATATATTCTTTATAGCCATGCCGGCGCTCCAATATTTCGTGAAATCATCTTTGCAATAAATATAAATAATAATTTGGTTAAGGTAGCTTGAAAAATTTGAAACGGACGTATTTAACTTGACCAAAAAAATTCCATTTTTATATCGATAAATTGTATTCGCTATTCTATACTGTGCACTATTCTAAACGCCGCGTTTTTTAAATTAAACCTCATACGGGAGAAATTGCGGAAACAGGGTTATATTTCATTTAACTTGCCAAAAAGAGACAGCGATACTAATATTCAAATCCCGAGCTAAACTTTTCCTCAATAAGTCTGAAGTTCAATTGTATAAAACATAATGCGAATAAACGTGACGGTATCCGAATATGTTTTTTCATTTCAAAATAACGATCCATTAAAAAAAAAATTCTTGACTGTCAGGAAGCGCAATTATTATTCGACCAAGTAAACGTCAACAGTGCCCTTAGACATGTTTCGAAATTGTTAACCTGGATTAACACGGATCTTTTTTTAAAGGGCAAAAAATAAGATAATATGGGGTTTTTAAAATTTATATTTAGTTTCTGTAAACTTTCGCTTCACTCAATAAAAACTAAAACTCAATTTTTTTTTTGTTATCCACAGGTTCGTCCATGATATGACCCAATCCCGCGAGGTTCTGGCTATGATGGACCCCCACACGACGACGTTCGGTCGCAAGCGAGGCTGCACGATATCGAGATGCGGGGCTTTTCTACTGGGCTCCGTATTCCTGCTGTGTCTGGTTGCAACCGGCTTGCTGGTCTATCATTTCGCTCCGTGCTTGGAGGGCAAAGCTGTAAGGACCGTCGACGAGTTCGACGACAGCGCGGTTCTCCAATCGGCCCGTACATTCGTCACGTCGTCCTCGAACAAGAAGAAGATCGACGTTCGATTGCCGAAATCGGTTATTCCCGATTCGTACGAGCTGAGTCTCATACCCTTCATCTGGGAAGGAAATTTCACTTTTCGCGGCGAGGTAATCACATCCTTGACTCGAACAGTTACAATGTCTTTTCCATTTAAAAAAACTCCGCTTTTCTTATTTAAAAAATAACAAAAATTCTTCAGTTTTGTTATTTAAAAAAATCTTCGGTTTTTACTCTGACTTGACAAAACCCTTTCGTTTCGAATGTTTTTCAGGTAAAAATTCTCGTCAATGTAACGGAGGAGACGAAGAACATAAGTCTTCACGCCACCGCCGTGCACATCGACGAGCCCCTCACGAGTGTCAGCGAGTACTCGTTAGGTACGAATAAAACGAGGAGCATCAAGATCGTCGATCAACTGAACGACACTGCCAGAGAGTTTCACGTTATCAGACTGTCCGAGCCTCTTAAAGCTGGCAAACAGTACATCGTATATCTGAAGTACATCGGTCACCTCAACGACAATCTCGACGGTTTTTACCGAAGTTCCTACACCATGGGCAACCAGACGAGGTAAGAATCTCGGCATTTCGGCCGAGAGAAGTCTACTTTGAGCTAAAGAAACACGTATAATCGGAGCTTATTCGACCACTCCGTAAAACTATTTATTCAAGATTTTTCTTAAACTTCCCTTACACACAATTTAATGTCTTATCCGAACATGTGTGTACTTTAAACAAAACTTATCGCTCCCAGATCGAGTTGCACGAGTGGAGAGTCCGACTTTTATATGACACTTGTTTACCTCGGTGATCCGCGCATAAAACATCGTCAAACAGCGCGAGACTTCAACCTGTTCTGTCCCTTGTCATAAACTGTCGAGATAGACCCATCCATAAAACTATTTATTCAAGATTTTTTTTAAACTTCCCTTACACACAATTTAATGTCTTATCCGAACATGTGTGTAATTTAAACAAAACTTATTCGCTCCCTCGATCGAGTCAATTGCAAGAGGATTCGGTATGGTCAGCGTGCAAGTATTATCCTAAACTTTTATGTAAAAGGAATTCAAGTATATTGGAGGAAAACACGAATCTGCAAAAAAAAAAAAAAAAATGAATCCTTCGCCGTTTAGCTTTTAAGATATTGTGAATTAAAGAGCGATGTGCCTTTCGAGGGCACTACCTCAATCGAGCAGTTTCACGAGGCAGGCTCGAGGACGAAACGACGAAGACGCGAGGCCAGACACCGAAATGTAAAAGCGTTCTGTTTGCGACCGAGCTATTTGCACCCCTGAACTCGTGTGTCGCCAACTAGCCAGCGTAGACATTCCGGAACTTCGGTTAACCAACTATATAGAGTCACCCGCCCAAACTAAGGGATGATTTTTGTTTGCCAAACGTTACCGGCATCCCTCATGAATTCCAGATGGATCGCTGCGACGCAGTTTCAGCCCACCGATGCCAGAATGGCTTTTCCCTGCTTTGACGAACCCGCCCTCAAAGCGACCTTCCAGATCAGCATCGCGCGTCCCGACAACATGACGTCGTTATCCAACATGCCCATCAAGGGTCAGCCACAGCCAGTGTAAGTTATAATTTTTTGTAGGAAAATTTTAAGGAAATGCATTTTTAAAAAATGTTTTTCTAATATTCTTATTTTCGTGAATTGTTCGAATTTGAAAAAATGGCTCCACTATCTGGTTGAAACATACTGAGTTTCCACCGGAATTGAGAATGAACTGAAACGGATCTAAACTAGGAGCAAAATTCTAGTTAATTCGAAACTTTCTAGTCAACGCCTAATCCCATAAGTGAATTTTGAGTCTACTAGAATTTTTCCACTAGTTCAGAGTAAATCTCGGCCCGATCTCACTCACGGTGCAAACTCCGTAACAGTTCGGAAGATATTTTTTATTGAGCTTATTCATAGATCGAAAGCATGGAATTGCGAGGATGATTTAGCGTTATTCCTCATGAATCGTTACCACTTGGAAGATAAAATCGATTTAAGTTTTTGATTAATTCCCCATTATTGATAATAACAATATATCCTGACAATGGATAAGACTATTTCTGAGTAGATGTCGACGTTTCAGTTAACGTCGATGTAAGTAACAAGTTTCTTGATTCAATAGAGCGGGGCTACCAAATTACGTTTGGGATCACTACGAGCGTTCGGTACCGATGTCGACGTACCTCGTCGCCTTTCTCGTCACCGACTTCGAGGTCTTGAGGTCCGGAAACTTCGGAGTCTGGGCACGTCGCGAGGCCATCGAACAGGCCCGCTACAGTCTTGACATAGGACCGAGGATACTCAAGTACTACGAGGATTATTTCCAAATCAAATTTCCACTGCCCAAGATGGACATGGTAGCGTTGCCCGATTTCTCGGCTGGCGCCATGGAGAACTGGGGATTGAATACTTACAGGTCTCTTCATACTTGATATAGCTACGCACACTCGAAGGAAAAAAAAATCAAATAATAAAACTTGATTTCCTTGTGTCTTCAGGGAGACAGCGATGCTGTTCCAGAAAGGCGTTTCCACCAACAGCAATCAGCAGCGAGTCGCTACAGTCGTCGCTCACGAATTGGCTCATCAGTGGTTCGGCAATTTAGTAACACCGAGCTGGTGGACCGATCTTTGGTTAAACGAGGGTTTCGCCAGTTACGTCGAATATCTCGGCATGGATTCGGTACGTTCTTTCGTCGGTAACGACGAATCCCTGCAGAAAATGTTTACAAAAAGAATTTGATAAATCGGTTCATTCTTTATTTTTCCCGCTCGCAGGTGGAACCGTCGTGGAAAGTCCTGGAACAGTTCGTCGTGCACGAGTTGCAAAACGTTTTTGCTCTCGACGCCTTGGAATCGTCGCATCCGATATCTATAGAGGTCGGTCATCCGGACGAGATAAATGAGATCTTTGACAGAATATCGTACGGCAAAGGTTTGACTTCACACAATTCTTTTTCCGTCCGTGTACTTTCAATCTATCATCCCATGAATGCAAATTTTCTTTTTTCTAGGAGCTTCCATCATTCGTATGATGGATCACTTTTTAACTACCAAAGTCTTCAAGCATGGCCTCACGAATTATTTGAATGGAAAGTACGTAAATCTTCCGAACACGTCGACGCTGCATTTATCCTGATTTTAAAAAATGCATGATTATGAAAATGTGGGTCATAACGGATCGACTTTTTTTTTCTTGCAGGGCTTATCAAAGCGCCGAGCAGAACGATCTGTGGGACGCTCTGACGAAGCAAGCGCGCAAAGATCGCGTACTCAGTCGGGACGTTACGGTGAAACAGATTATGGACACGTGGACCCTTCAGACTGGATTCCCGGTGATCACAGTGACGAGAGATTACGACACGGGGGGCGCCTCCATTGTGCAAGTGAGTCTTTCAAACAGAAGCTGCTTTCTGCTCGGCGAAAGTTCTTCTCGGTCGAAGACTTCATAATTAAATCTGTCTTGTTGTTTGAAGGACCGATTCACCATCCGAAACGCGACCACGGTAATATATACGAATTCGGAAGCTCTTTGGTGGGTGCCGATAACGTACACGACCGAGGCCGATAAGGACTTCAATCGCACCCAACCATCCAACTGGTTGAAGGCGCAGCGTTCGATGACGTTACCGAGCATCGGTGCGAGTCGATCTCAGTGGGTCATCTTCAACGTCCAACAGACTGGTACGTCGGTAACTTTGAAGTTCGTAATTTCTCCAACTCCGACATAATTGAAATACATTTCATATCACTCATTTTACACATCGCGTGCGACAAAAATACTGTGCATACGTATTATGATCGCTATATGATTTTTTTCGCACTAGTGCGAGAAAGTGTCTTTCTGCGCACACTTCGCAAAAACGAAAAGCGTAATTTTCGTGAATTTGTTAGGTAAAATTATGTGAACGGAGAAACGTAAAAAGGGGAGTCCCAGACTCATGTGAATTCTAGCATTTTCACACTTACCAAGAACCCCCCTTTTTACACCTTTATCATACAAATAACTATTGTAATCCCATGGATGGTAATGCTATGTAATTTATTATTCGTTAACATCTTTTCTCGCGACGATGATTAACCTCTGGGCGTTTTTTAATTCAAGGCTACTACCGCGTTAATTACGACAACGCGAACTGGCAGCTCATAATAAAACAACTGAAAACACCGAGTTTCAAGGACATAGCGACAATAAATCGTGGACAGTTGGTCGACGATGCACTCAACTTGGCAAGAGCCGGAAGACTCGATTACGCCACCGCTCTTAGCGTAACTTCGTACTTGGCTCAAGAAACCGAATACGTACCGTGGAAGGCGGCACTCACGGCCATGAGCTATCTCGACAATATGCTCATCAAGTACCCAGGCTACGATAGATTCAGGGTAAATTTATTAAACCATCGTATCTCGAGGAGACAATATTTTCCAAGATATAACTCAAACAATCGCTTTTTCTTTTGTTTTTTATTCAAAAAATAATGTTTCAACGTCCTTGCAGGTGCACATTCTAAATCTGTTGAGTAACGTTTACTCGCAGACCGGTTTCAAGGATAATCCGGATGATCCTCAATTGACAGTCTTCACGCGTGTCGATGTTCTCAGTTGGGCTTGCACATTCGGCCACGACGATTGTGTTCGCAACGCCGTTAAGTCATTCCAAAATTGGCGCAATTCGCCCGATCCTGACAAGAACAATCCGTGAGTATTTTTTTCGTCGTTAACGAATCGAATTCGGCATGTGATTAACGAATTGGTTCGCTTTTCAGGATATCGCCAAATTTGAAGAGCGTCGTTTATTGTACGGCGATTCGTGTCGGCGGACAAGCCGAGTGGGATTTCGCCTGGCAGAGATATCTGCAGGGCAACGTAGGTTCCGAAAAGGACTTGTTGCTATTCGCTCTAGGATGCACCAGGGAAACTTGGATACTCAGCCGATATCTCGAATGGGCGGTTACGGAAAATTCGGGAATAAGAAAGCAGGATACACCCCGCGTGTTCAGTGCTGTTTCCAACAACGCTATCGGACAACCGCTGGTCTTCAGCTTCTTGAGGAACCACTGGGAACGATTGAAACGCCAGTAAGTGTCCGTCGACTTATAAAAACTATTGGTCACAAATTTGACGTTACCTTCAATATGAACAAAAGGCAATTGTTATTTCGGACTGGGTCGCTAATTGACTTTCAAGGGACATTGATTTCCGTTTACAATTTCTACTTATACGGAATACTAGCGGTTCTGTTAATCGCAGTATGGAAATCAATTCCATATACAATAGAATTTCGGAATTTCGAAATCCATTGGATAAGCTATAACATATTCATTGTATATGCTACGAACATGCAAACCAGCAAACAAATCCACAATTTTCCAATATATACGTAACATTGTATAAGTTATCGCTCCAGTACAATGCCAATTATTTTTTAATTTATCGTAATTATATTATAAAAACTGTTCGCAAGGATTCGGTAATATTGTCGAACTGTCTTTGCAGTTGCGGAGCTTCTCTGTCGACCATGAATAATATCGTCAAGTCTGCCACGAAGAAGATAAGTACTAAGTACGAGCTCAAGGACGTAAGTAACACCGTCAATCTTCTTTATCATAACGCCACTCGTTATCGATCGATTGTATACTCGATTTCAAGAATAAACTTAAAAATTAATGAAACACTGAATGTTCCTTCTCCACAGTTACTCGAATTCGCCAAAGAGCATGGTGAGGAGCTCGGTACTGCAACTCGCACGGTACAACAGTCTGTGGAACAGGCTGAAAGTAACGTCAGATGGTTGGATAGAAATTACGTGACGATACGCGACTGGTTGCACAAGAATACGGCGTGAATCGTCACTCAATTATGTCAATTAAGTGTGGTTAAGAACGTTTAATAGGTGAAATGAAGATTGCGGGTGCAAACGAGCTCGAGGGACTCGAGAAACACCCGGTTGACAGTTAATTTTTTTTATTGTCACTCGTACTTGTAATTTTTCATTAGGTATTATGAAAAAAAAAAAACGAAGGAAAATTGCCAAATAAGCTGGTGTCAACATGCTCGTTAATTAAGTGATTTCGTAATGATAATTATGTGTTTTTTCTTATGCATGTAATTGTAAATATTGATATGAGCGATATTAATATATGATTGTGTAAGTACAGCCCCGCAAAGGAGCCGGGCGTAAAAAAGGATTTTCGTGAGGGTCTGTTTAAAACACGAGCCGTATTAACATTTTTTTTTATAAGCAATTCAACGATTTGTTTTTATCGCATTGTCGTCACTGACGTTAAAACTTTGAGTTCGATCCGTCGGGACGAAAAAGATGTCAGAAGTGGGTTCGAAAAAAACGTCCAATCGCACAATATTGTATTTTGATATACGTATTATAATTTTTTGGCATTATTCAATTTTCTCTCTGTACGATTGAGATCGGCGCGACTTGATCTCACCGATATTGTTACTGAGGAATGATGTATATCATTTTCACACTGTCTATCATTTTCCAGGGAAATGCGATAATAAAGTTTGAATGAATTTGTATGCCGCGTGTCCGTCTCACTTAGCGACCGTATACTTATTGCGTAGATAGATAGATAGTGTTTTATTGAGCCCTGAGTTTTCCACCCTAAGAACTGCTGCGATACAGTAGAACAGTGCTACGGGTATATGAGGGTATATGAGTAAATTATAAGTAATTAAGTAAGTATAGTAAGTAGATATAGCATAAGTAACAAGAAAGGCAAAACAGTACAGAGTGTGGCGAGCAGACTATAGTAAGCACGATAAGCATAGTAAGCCAATCGAGGCAAGTATCCAAATTCGGATGACACTTTTATCATATTGAATTTGCAGGCCGATTTTAGCATTGCTATTCGTCCAATGATAGGAATGCTAAATATCTATTAATAGAATATCTATTTTACAATTGGCTCGCAATTAAATAAAAATAAATTAAATTAAATTGGTGAAAACGTGACGGCAGATAAGGCGGACGTTGAGATTTATCGTTCATCCTATCATTGGACGAATAGCAATGCTAAAACTGGCCTGCAAATTTAATATGATAAAAGTGTCATCCGAATTTGGATCCAATACAGTAGAACCTCTCATAGTGTACGTAATAGGGAGACAATGTACGCTATCTGAAGTACGAATCGCGAGCCAGAACCGGCTGTAGTCGATCGACTGCTATCCCTACCATTCCCGTTCCTTGACACTCGTGCAGTGCCGTGACTGCAGACCCCGTGTTCGCTCGTGCCGGTATGCGATTTTGTAAACAAAACCCTCTTAAGCGCCCTTCTGAAGTGTATATGCGACGGCCCTGATCAATCCTCCCCCAACCAACCTAGTGCGTCCCGACGCTCCGCCCTCGTACGCTATGAGAGGTTCCACTGTAGTTCGTTTCTGAAAAAATCAAGAATGATTTTACTTGCTGGCGTCTTGCTCAAAACAATTTTTTCTCAGTACTTGGCGTCGAGACGCTACCGCCTCATTTGTTACAGAAGGTTTTTCTCCGAATTGTTTAATTGGCTTGACAATATTTTTCGCGTGACTGCCGGACATTTCCCGTGAATATAGAATTTTGTTTATTTTTTAAAATAATTAACTGGAAGATTCGTACAGACCTTTGTCTAAAGTTATGCTTAAATATATTTCAATATTAATTTCTATCTAAATTTAGCAAAGGCTGTAATTCTTATTGTATTTCGAGTCTCCGATTCTTTAGTATTGCTTTACGCAGTAGACGAGACGAGGGACGAATGATCGTGCAGCCATTCGCCGAGTATCGGAGCGTTTTCGTCGCTCCATTGAATCTTCTTCGTCTGCTTGGCAATGGAATCCTTGATCCACGCCGGCAAACGATTCGGCTCCTTGTCGACCAAATCGCTTATCTGCAACGGTAAATCATTATCAGCTGCCAATGTCGGTGTGCGAAAGCGACGCAGCTTCGTCGCGAATTTAAAAATTAACACAGCCCTGCGACAGCCGTCGCAGGGCTATGTTAATTTTTTTACTCACTTTTTTCATCTGGTCTAGTGTACGAACACGCCAAATTAAGTCGTTCAGTATCGAAGCTACACTGTGCACGGTATTCGGTGAAGATTTTTCATTCGGTGCGTCTTTTGCAAAGCTGCGGGGGAAAAAAGTTCGCGAGAAAGCATTACTCCACTGTAAAATGCGCTGCTTTAATGCGATGTGAAACAGACTCGACTGGTAACGAAAACTGTTATCCATTTTTTACGAGCAACTTCAACTTTTTGGGCTAAAAGGACATTATAAGCGTGTTCATCCAACAGTTGAGTAGACGCTAATAATTTGATTGTTCTAAAAAAAAATGTAACGCCCACCACAAAAATTGGTTTACAGCTTTTGTTACCGACTGAGGCCTTGCCGGTAAGGAAAAGCTTTTTCTTATAATAGTGAACTACATAGTATACTAGCAGGGTGTCGTAAGTCGGGAGCTTCGAGCCCTTACTATGAGCTATGCAATTTGGGAATCGAAAATTTAGATTTCCGGTCTAAAGTCACTGCCGGTAAAAATATTAGATCTTCAATCCCGTAATGACGTATTTCCGGTATGACGTCACCTCCGGTGAAAAAAATTAGATTTTCAAACCGGAAGTGATAAACTTTTGGTATGACGTCACTTCCGGTTGAAAAATGAGATTTTCAATCTGGGAGTGACGTACTTTCGGAATGACGTCAACAACCTGTGAGTATAAGATGTATAGTGAAAATGGAAGAGCAAAAAAGATTCCTACTATTTGCATATCGCTTCATAATTATCGATGAAGAAATTCAAAGCGTATTCCAAATTCGCGGCGCTGTCCTCGGTGAGATAAACAATGGCTATTCTCGTTTGCTTCTCGGTGGCGTTAATCGTTCCTGATATCACTTGTTTAACGTACTCCCTCAGTACGGTCTTATCGGGCGAGCAGCCAAGATAACCCAGAAACTTTATATCCGAGCCATTGATTTTCTTCAGCAATTCGTCCTCCAAACCGGCAGCTCCGTGGCAGTTAACCCAGCTCACCAGGTCCGGTGATACTCTAAAATCGGGTCATGCCTCAGACTCGGTCAAACTTTATTTTGTCGATCGAAAATTACGAACTCACAGATTCTCTGTTGAGTTCTCGAGCGAAGCTCGCAACTGCGCCCTCGCCGACTCCAAGCACTGGGTGTGACCCAGACTGCAAGCGAAAGACAGGAACTTGGCTCTCAGGCGTCTCGTCAAAAAGTCTTCGCTCTTGTGGAACTTCTCAAGAACTTTTTCAGTCGGTACGAGTTTCTGAAAGATCACATCGTACACACGAGTACAGGTCGCTAATATTTTCAACCACTCGAATAAACAGTGAATTATGAGCCATAAGAATTTGAATTTCAGTTCTTAGGGTCGAATTTTAAGACGTCGGTTTGAACTTAAGATCGAAGTTTCGCTCGAACTTCATTGCGTGGTTTAGATGTGTTTTAAGTTCGAACTTAAGGAGGGAGTCTCGCTGCGCGCTGACTTCGCATAAGTTCGACAACAATAAGAGAAAATTGCACGTACTTCTTGATGGTGTAAAAATCTGAAAAAA
>JAPYZD010004368.1:0-11387 GCA_030522725.1 Ichneumoninae sp. B BG-2022a
TTTTTTTAATAAAAATGATTCGTTCATTTTTCGGAATACGTATGAATTTTTTCAGATTTTTATCTTTATTTTGATTTTTCTTGTTTTTTACATGGCAAACGTGCAAAAGTCAAAATAAAGATATTCCGAAAAGTGAACGAATCATTTGCATTAAAAAAAAAGTTGAATTACCACATATTTTGATGAACAAATTTTTTTTCAACAATTTGTTAATAACATTTAAAAATTATTATTATGTAAAATTAGACTTTTGAATGCCTATAGTAAGTATGAATTTTTTCAGATTTTATAACATTGGGAAGTGTTTGCAATTCATGCCCGAATTTCTCGAATTTAGGCGGAATGAACACCACTCGCTCCAAAATCTTTAATTCATTAAATGAAGAGATTTAATTTTTTTTTTAACAAGCTAATTTTTTTTAATGTTCATTCTGTTTCAGGAGGTGGTTTGCTGTGCTTATTCTTACCAAACACAACGCGCGAGCCGCTTTCTTGACACCATCGAAACAACAGCTCTACCTGATAATCCATGTATAGTCATAATGCATTTGTATCAAATAATAAGCATTTCCAACAATAACACGACGGAGTGCGAAAGCTCACGATCACGCGTACAATAGACGAAGAAAGAAACGAAAAAAAAGTTAAATATTTTTTGTAAGTAAAGTAATGTATAGAGGATAGTTTGAATATTCCATTTGACCAATAACGAAACACCGACGGAATAGTGCCGAATGTTCGTGAGAGATTGTCGAGATATATATTTATCCGTTAGATGAGTGATAATTTGTTACCACGATGGAAAGTGATTTGACAATGGCCCTTCGGCAAAAACAGTCGCAGGATAGCGAGTAGGGACTAGAACAAAAAATGTGAATGAAATCTCAGCGACGGCCCAGTCGGCCGCTAAGCGGAGATGATAAACAGTATGCCTATGTGCTCAAGTTTCCTAGTGATATCAGCTAACTATATCTCCGTTGTTTTGTATGTTTTTTTTTCTTGTACTATTAATCCGATGAATCTTCGCAGCCATATTACGGTGTTCGCGCACATGTTGTGTTTAGAGAAAAAAATACAAGTTTGAGCACCGACGTGCCAGAAGTATCCAGAACTTGAGGTGATGTAAAACCGCGTTTCGCACCGCTCGCTCTCGCACTCTCGACGCCGTCGCGTGACTTTCATATCCCCTTAAAGTGTAATAGAAAAAAAAAATCGTTTAAAATATCGAATTCACGTAATCGTCATTTATAGTTTCTTTCTATCACTCTCCGAAAAAAGATGTTCTCTTGTATTAAATTATTAATCTCGCTGTTCGATCTGTACGAACGGATTCGTAATAGTTATTTACTGTTATCGTTTCAAGACATTTAATTATTTTAAGCTATCGATACTGACGTTATAAATGTGCGACAAAATACAAAGTGTCCATTGAAATTTTTATCCGAATCGAGCTTTATACCAATCCCAATTTTTTTTTTTTTAATTTCGAACTTTCAAGCGAATCGAATGGATGAATGGCGAGTAAAAGGAGACGGGTTTTCGAGATCAATATGTAGCCTTTATTTAGTTGCGGTACATATTCGGTCCCGTAAAAATCGCGTTGTGTCAAACTTATTATTCTCTCATCATCTTCTCCCTCTGACGAGCGAGTTTCTTCTTACTGAGCTTCTTCTTCGACGGTTCCTCTTCCGCCGCCTTAGCGACTACCTCCTCCTTCTCGGTCAAAACAACCTCGATGTGGCACGGCGAGCTCATGTACGCTGTAAAAAAAGAAGAAAAAATTTATCGTAAAACTTTTTCACCAGGGCCAAGTGCATGTTAAGGGGACGTGAAAAAGTTGTGCGTGCCAGAGACATAGTTGCAATTTTCAAATTAACTTTATTCAATGGTGCTCATTTTTTCTTAAAAGAAAAAAAATGAATTCGGGCCGGATTTTAAATTACCGTGCAGATCCGGCCCGATTTTGCTTTTTCCTCAAAAAAATTAGCATCCTTGCAAAAGTTCATTACAGTTTTCATTACCGACCGCGATATTTCACTTCCCCTTAAATCCTATCGAGAACGAGGAGATTCGAATATTGTCGCGCCTGCCGGATTGAGAGTCGTAAGGCGATGTGAAACGGACTCGGTCGGTAACAAAAACTGTAATTCACTTTTTGAACGCGGTTATTAGCGTCTTCATCCACAAGCAAATGCTGATAATTAATTTCCCTTGAGAAATTTTACTGTCCTTAAAAGGTACGGATTACAGTTTTTATTACCGACCGGGAGATACATATATCGACGCTCACGCCGGATCAAGAATCTTAAGAGCATGTGCAATACCGCGGTCGGTAATAAAAACTGTAATCAACTTTTCTCATGGATTCTGGCATATATGGTCAAAAGAAAAGTCTCATCAGAAGCGGATATAATTTCGGCTTCCCATGAGACTTTTCTTTTGACTGTATATGAGAGATCCAGTGAGAAAAGTTGATTACAGTTTTTGATACCGACTGAGCCCGGGATGGACGGGGAGGGGGGTGTTTCATATGGTCTTAAGGTGAAGAGCATCTCCTCGGTCGGTAACAAAAACTGCAATCCAAAATTCTCTAAGACGGTTAATTTTTAGGGAAAAATACGAGAACTGTAAACTATGCGCAGTGATTCTGCAGTTCACTGTTCTCATAATTTTCCCAAGAAATAAACGACTTGGGAGATTTTTGAGTTGCGAAATTACAGTTACCTCTCTCGCACTTATAGCGATTACACTTCACCTTAAGGTGATGTGAAATACCGCCGCGGGTAAAAAAAAATGTACTGAATGCCTATTCAGTTTTGGGACCGCACTTCGCCGAGCAAAAAGAATATTTTCTTTCCCTGGAGAATCGGCAGAAAATTGTATTTTTTTCGGCGGTCTCAAAATGGAATTCTGTGCAGTTTTCTTTACCAACTGGTTACCAACTGAAACAATTGTGCGTGCGAGAGAGATAGTTGCAATTTTCAGATCAACTTTATTCAAAGGTGCTAATTTTTATAAGAATATAATGTATTTGGGCCGTTTGCGAAATTACCGTGCGCAAGCGGCTCGAATTTGCTTTTTCCTCAAAAAAAATTAGCACCCTTGAGAAAAGTTCATTACAGTTTTCATTACCGACCGCCATATTTCACTTCCCTTTAAGGGAAGTCTAAACACGTATGAGTGCAAGAGAAATAGAGTAAACATTTTAAATTAATTTTTCTCCAGAACAATACTATAAAATGAAAAACGAATTGCAGGGCGCGCTACGTTGATCAAATATTCGGTGAGCCCTGCACTTCGTTTCCTACTTTATAAAACTGGTTCGGAGAAAAATGAATTCAAAATATTTTGAGGTTGTGTCTTTAGCCCTACCTTAAGGGCATGTGATACATACGTATCGATGCTCTGATGGTAACAAATCACTTTCCCTGTTTTCTCCGTGATGGTTGATGCTTCGTCCAAAATAAAATTACGTTTTTGTAGTCAATACATATAAGTACACTGAGAGAAGGATCTAATAAAAATTACTATATCGCTTGAGAGATATTACCATAGCACATAGTAGTAGGGCGCTGGGGGTGCCACCTCTGGTAGGAAGTACCGGATTTATGAGAATTTGTCTTAGATATTATGGCAAAAACGGCTGGATAATCTGAGACTTTATGCCATAGGTGGCACCTTGGCGCCCTGCTACTATGTCACATGGTAATTTTTCTTAGATAATCGGCAATTTTTACTAGATCCTTCTCTCAGTGTATGAAAACCTAATTTGCTTTTGCTCGTCGTATCAATAGTTTTGGAGAAAACAGGGAAGGCGATTTGTTACCGACTGAGTCTGTACCACATGCATTAAGACAGAGTGAAACAGACTCGATCGGTATCAAAACATGCAATAATTCAATTAAACGCTATTCTTAGCGTCTTTATCCAAAAGCAGATTTTAATTACTGACTTCCCTGGAAAACTTCAGAAGTTTTAGAAGATTCAAATTACAGTTCTCACATTGCCTTAAAAAACAATTTATAATATTTTTTTATATATATTTTATATATATTTTTTATAATATTTTTTAAATTTAATATGAGGAAACAAATGCATTATTTATAAGGTAATGCGATTGTTTCCCTTTTACATTAATATGGAAAACTTACGATTGATGCGACCGTGAGCTCTGTAAGTTCTTCTACGCAGGCACGGAGCGTGATTGACTTGAATGTGGTCGATGACGAGACGGTCGACGTCGAGTCCCTTGTAGTCCGCGTTGCTCTCGGCGTTTCTGAGAAGCTGCAGCAAGAATTCGGCGGACTTCTTGGGCCAACGTCCCTGAGTGGTGCCGAACTGCTTGGCCTGCGCACATCTGCCCACGCCGCCGTTGAACCTGCGGAAGGGAACGCACTCTTTGTGTTCGATGACGCTCTTCAGGTACTTTTGCGCCCTGCGCAGAGCCATGCTCTTGATGGCTCTTGCCGTCTCATGGGTGTTCTGAAAGCGAACAATTATTTACATTTTAACAAGTTAGTAAATCTTTTGTGTTTATCTATAAAGAAAAAAAAAACAGGAAAATTATTTTTAAAAATCTTTTTTTTTTCATTAAAAAAAAAGCTTTCCCATTTCGTGCCCGAAATTCACGCTCGAAACTTTCGCTCAAAAAAAAAGAAAAAAAACTTGTGCTCCAATCACATGGCGAACGAGCGGTAATTTTGCGACTTTGGTGCATTCAAATTTTGCCGCTGGAGCGGGCGATTAACGGCAACAAAAATCGACTTTCCCGCAGGTAAAACTTGAGTGCACACTCGAGTGGAAAAAACGAAAGTCCTGTTCAAGACGAGACCGCCCCGGAGCGCGATCTTAGGTTATCTCCTCGTCGGGGCCCAAAAGTTTGTTTACCTTGAAGTGAACACGAAGATTCGATCCGCGTGCCTTGCACGACTTGGTCGCGTTGACCGGTTCATGAGAGTAACGTCCCATCGCGTTCTGGAATCACAGAGAGAAAACAATAATCACACACCGTTCCGTGACAGTCGTCGAGAAAGAACTGGCGACCGACACGAGTGCGCGAAGCGCGTCGGCCATGGGTAAGGCGAAGAGCCGCCATGCATCTCTTTCGCTCCCCGATATATGTTATTTTTCTCAATCTCGCAAGACATATCGTCGTACGTAATTGACTATCGAAAAATCGTCTTCAACGCTGTTGCACCAGTTACGCGATAACGACAATTGTTACGATGATGCGAATAGATTCGTTAAACGTTGCTGCGAGAACCATACCTCTTCACAAAGCGATATTATAGGAAAAGACGTCAAAGATCCATGCGCAGGCGCACCTTCACTTCCTGTGAGAGGGCGCTGCGCGCGCTCGCCTACGATCGCCTCGACGAAACTTCCATCGCCGCTCTTCCAGCGCGCTCCCCGACGCTGTAATCTCCTGTATGGAACTTGGCCAAGCGGCGTAAATCCATGACAAAGGGGAAAGAAGACGAAGATAATCTCCGCTCGCGGGGCGCACAGCACGATTGTCGGACTCTACGCTCTGTAGACTCGGACTCTGCGTCTTATGCACGGGTCTGGGCAGTTCTGTACCGTTCCCGTGTAGTCAGCCGTGCCGAAAATTAAGCCAGTATGGCCGGTCAATTCGCGCCGAATTATTATTACAATTCTGTCCGCGCTTGCCTGATGCGTTCCCTGGTGAAAATATTTCTCTGGCAATTTGTTTGAAAAACTTTAAACGGATCATTTCAGGGATTTTCTGAGATTTTTCTGTAATTTTCTCCGCTGTATGTTAAATATCTCAATTTTCTCCGCATAACCTCCAACGGTCACAATACATCGGAGGAATTTAGAGTATTTTCTGAAAAATTCTGGATACCTCTGATTTTTTCTGATAAAGTACGTTAAGAGAAAATACGAGTTGTGTCTAAAATTTACTCATTCTGTTACTCGGACGAATAGCAGACTTATTCAGAGAAAATACAATTTATTTTCTGAAAAACTCTGATATTTCAGACAAACTGGGTTTAGAGAATTTCAGAGAACTTACGAATTCACTCTAAGATCCGCTCTGGTATTCGTGCTAACAGTAAACAGTAAACAATAATTTCTGAATACTTTGTATGAGAAATTCAGCAAAAATTTGACTTTTTCACAAAGTAGTTTCTGAATATAGAAGAGAAATAGGCTTAGAATATCAACGAATACTTTTTCAGAGAAGTTAGCAGGGAAAATCGGAGATTTTCAGAACAATTAGAAATATTTTGATTTAGAAAAATCTTTGACGTTCTCTGAAAAGTGAGATAAATTCAGAGGACTTTTCAAAGATATTCAGAGAAATATTTTTATCTGGGTTGATACCACATAATTTATTGTAATACTATTCATTTAGACATTGAATAGTTACTTTTATTTGTTTTTATTTTATTATATAGATAATTACTTTTATTTGTTTTTATTTTATTTTCATTTCATTCATTCATTTATCATTAATTGATTAGATACAAACTATTTTACATATATTGAATTTTCTGTCCGCAGAAGCTTTAAAGCTCGTCCGCGGATATCATCCGTATGTTTTTTTTCCGTACGTTTTTATTTTATGGAATACTAATAAATCGATGGGTTCGTAGATTCGTTTGTAATCGTTTTGAGTGAATAAACGAGCGCGCGTTGCGCTCATAAAACGGGCCTGAATTGGCCGCCATGTAACGTCAATCTTGACACACTTTTGCCCGGCGAGTGTCCAGACCTGCTACAAGACCGTGCTCTCTACGGTTCGCTCGACCAAAAGTACTCGTCGATCCATTGAAAATCCAGCCTCAGCTTCGCCGCGCTGGGTCGGTCTTCGCGACTCCTCCGTCATACAAGTGGATCCGTAAGAATAAAAAGGAACAAAAAGGAGACTCGTGAAAAAAAATCTCTCGAAGCGGCGAACAGCGCACTTTGGCCAGTTTATTAAAAAAAAAAAAAAAAAAGAAAGAAAAAAGAACGTTACAACCGTGGAATGCGTCGAGTGTCTAAGGTTCGACGATCGTCTCTAAAGTTCCTAACTGCTATTTTTCCACGGACAAACTTCGGCGACCAAGCTTCTTTTCGGTAACCAAACTCTCGATCTCTCTGTCAGTCGGGAGTGGAGCGTTTTAATGCAAATTTTTACTCCGATCGTTTTATTGTCGTCGGCGCGTCGACGCTTTTGAAATTCCTCCGGAACAAAGAGTCGCTTCTCGCGAGCCACTCGACGGGTGTTAACCGTGATCTTTGTACACTCCGCGATTGACAACTATCGCTCTGACAGCTCGCGCTGACCGAATAATCGCCGATTATTTTTTTGGGCGTTCCGGGCCGCAGCCAATCGTTATGACAGAGACTAATTTTACGAAAAACTTTTAATCGCCCGTTGAAAAAAAAAAATACAATCCCAAGAATCGTAACAATCACCCGAGTGCGAAATCAAAAAATTCGAAGGAGCGAATTCTAAGTAAAACAAAAAAGCAAGAAGCAAGAAGAATGTCGAAAAACAAATTAAATCTGACACTGCCACCCGGCTCTATAGAGCCAGTGCCAGCGGTATCGCCGTCGCCGCCGGTGCCTCCCCTCGCCACTTACACCGAACCACCTGTGATACCGGAGTAAGTCGAGATATCGGTTGCAAAAAATATTTCAGGATTGAGAAAAATCAATAAAATTTGTGGAGACGGATATTGATCTACGCTTATTTTGAAGTAGGGTTATGGGCAAGATGAGCATAGACGCGATACAGGAGAGACTGGAGGAGCTGGAAATGGACGAGGAGCAGCGAAAGAGGCTCGAGAGCTTCCTGGGACAGAAGGAAAAAGTTGGCGAACTGAGCGACGAAGACTTCGAAAAGTTGGGCGAACTCGGAGCGGGTAACGGTGGCGTTGTGATGAAAGTCAGACACAAAAAGTATGGACTCATTATGGCTAGAAAGGTAAAATTACAAACAACGATTCTTCAGAACTTTTGAAACCGGATAATTTTATTGTATAATTTTTTTTGTTCTTTTTTTTCAGTTAATTCATCTAGAAGTCAAGCCAGCCATAAAGAAGCAGATTATAAGAGAACTGAAAGTACTTCACGAATGTAACTTTGCCCACATTGTTGGTTTTTATGGAGCATTTCACAGGTGAGTCGATAGATTTGCCAAAACTGTTGAAGGTTTTAATAAAAATACTTGTGTCTAATCATTACTTCACAATAACGCACACAAACTATTTTATTTTATTCACTGTAAAAAATGTCTGCATGAAAATTAATGTTGCGGCATTGAAAGCGTTTATGCATAGACTAGTATATTCAATTTAATATACTGGTTTATGCACGAAAGCTTCCAATACTGGTACATTAAATTTACAATTTTTTTTTACAGCATTGTCAAAATAAATTGCAAATTTAATGTACTGGAACTTGAAATTTGCTTACATTACTTACATTAATTGAATTTGAGTTAGTAAATTACTTACATTAATTTACTTTTTTTTGTTTAATTAAAATACCAGATGTTAAAATTACAAATCCAGCCCAAAATTTACAAGAATTTTACCCTAAAATTGCAATGCACATGTGTTTGAAATTTCAGTAACAGTTTATGTACAAAAGCTGTCAACACTGTTCATTAATTTTCAATCAAATTTTTTTTAAACCGCAGCTGTTAATTTCAATTGTTCGAAGAAAAAAAATCCAGTTTTTTTTGTTAACTTCACTTCAATTTAATTTCATTTATTTTATTATTTATCGTTATTATAAAATGTATTCCGAGCTCTGAATCAGAATCTATTATAAACTGGCAATAAAAGGAGAAACCCGTCAAACTAAATAACAAACCAAAAAAAAACAATAATAATATAATTATAAATAAATTAAGAATTACAACGATTATTATTATTTATATTACGTAACATATTAATAATGGCAGTATTGCGTTTCCAGCGACGGCGAGATAAGTATATGCATGGAGTACATGGACGGTGGTTCGTTGGATCTGATACTAAAAAAAGCCGGCAGGATACCGGAGCCGATTCTAGGAACGATAACGTCAGCGGTGAGTCAGAGGACTTTCGGCAATTTAATAATAAGTTTCTCTCTCGACGAAGCCGCCGGGAAATCGTCGCAGGCTGAGTCGTCGCGATTCGTCGTAGATCCACAGAAAGCATCCGAGCGGCAGGCAGGGCCAGTACCAGTAAGCGTCGAGGGGCATCGTTTTCAGTACCTTCTCCGTTCCCGGAACGTACAGCAGCAATCCGGTCAGGACGGCCTCGAAGACGAACGAAAAATTGACGAACCAATTGCCCATGCCCTGTTGAAATATCGAATTTCTTCGGGTCTTGCACATGACGAGATCGATCATTTGCGTTATGACGATGGATATAAAGTATCCGGTTCGAGCTTCGTTGAGAAGATCCATTCGGCCCTGATAGTTCCACGTCTGTCCGTAAGAATCCTCCAGGTCGCTGATCGCGCGATTCTCCCAAGCCTGCCGCAGGCCGAAGAGATCCCTCGGCAAGAAACCGTGACATCCGAGTATCATGAAGTACGTGAAAAATCCGGCGAGGGACTGAGTCATGCCGATTTGTCCGTAGGTCATCGATATCAGACGCTTGTTCACGAGCTTGTCGTACATAGGATTTCTGGGCGCCCGACGCATTATGTCGGACTCCGGTTTCTCGTAAGCCAGAGCTATGGCCGGTAGCAAGTCGGTTCCGATATCGACGCACAGCACGAGCTCGATTACGAACGGCAGAGGTATCGAGAGAATAATGCTGCTGAGAAGCGGCAGCATTTCCGGTACGCTCGACGTCAGCGTGTAAGCTATCGATTTCTTTAGATTGTCGAATATTAATCTACCCTCCTCGATTCCAGTGACTATCGAGGCGAAGTTGTCGTCCATCAGTATCATGTCGGCGGCGTTCTTGGCGACGTCCGAACCGGCGATTCCCATCGCGACACCGATGTCGGCCTTCCTCAGCGCCGGCGAGTCGTTGACGCCGTCGCCGGTCACCGCGACGATCTCCCCAAGACGCTGGCAACTCTCGACTATGAGGAGCTTCTGCTGGGGCGACGTTCGAGCGAAAACGATCTCCTCGTAGCCGCGGATTATGTCGTCCAGCTCCTGGCCGTCCATGTTACGCAACTCCGCTCCGGTCACGATTATCGCCTGGGTATCCTCCTCGGGAATTTGGCTGTACGACTTGTTCTGAGCTATCGCTCGCTCGTACCTAGAGATGTGGACATACCATAATATTTCGGAAAATCACCGTATTTTTACCGTATCATTATCTAATTTTTTTCTCAACATCAGCTCTTTAAAATTGGTTATACAATTTTTAGTACAAAGTTTATAATTTTTATTAAAAAGTTTGCAATTTTTATTAAAAAGTTAACAATTTTTGCTAAAAAGTTTGCAATTTTTATTAAAAAGTTTGCAATTTGTATTAAAAAGTTTGCAATTTGTATTAAAAAGTTTGCATTTTTTATTAAAAAGTTTGCAATTTTTATTTAAAAGTTTGCAATTTTTATTTAAAAGTTTGCAATTTTTATTTAAAAGTTTGCAATTTTTATTAAAAAGTTTGCAATTTGTATCACTTGCTTGGTGGTCGCTTGGAGGTGATTGGTAGTTTGATTAAAACATTCGGTGGTCAATCATTTAATTGCAATAATTAAAAAAATTAATGGTGCCCAAAGTTGGCCAAACATTTTTTTGTAATTCCAAAAGGGCTTTCAAAAGGGCTCAATCGATGCAGAATTGTTTGGTGGTCAAGAATAATATAATTAAAACGTTTGGTAGGCACTCGTTTTGCTAAAAAAACGTATGAAACTAAGTGCCCCTCAGGGGTGCATAAGTGCGTAGTACTCTGGTCCATGGTCGCCAGAGTAATACGCAGTAATGACCTAAGCCGGACTTAGTTTTCTTTACACGTTTTCGCCAAATGAGTAACCAACAAACGTTTTAATTATATTATTCTTGACCACGAAACAAAGTAATTCGAAAAAAATGTTTGACAATCCTAGGGCCTCATCGCTTTTTAAAATTATTGTACCTAAACGATTGACCACCAAATATTTTAATTAGGCTACCAATCACCACCAATCGTATGGTATAAATTGCAAATTTTTAAATAAAAATTCTATGGCCATCTAGAGCTGTGTCGGTGACATTTTAAGAAGGTTGGAGCGAGTGGTGTTCATTCCGCCGAAATTCGAGAAATTCGAGCAAGAATTGCAGACACTTCCCAATGTTATAAAAATCTGAAAAAAATCATACTTATTATAGGCATTGAAAAACTAATTTTACATAATAATAATTTCAAAATGTTATTAACAAATTGTTGAAAAAAAATTGTTCATAAAAATATGTGGTAACTCAACTTTTTTTTTAATGA
>JAPYZD010004369.1:0-12667 GCA_030522725.1 Ichneumoninae sp. B BG-2022a
TAGAAAATAATCAAAATTCCATAAAATCTGATCCCTTCGGTAGATTTCGGCCAAATTCAATACCAAAGGTCTTTGATAAAAATACTATATTCGTGAGCAGTTTTATGACGATAGCTCAAAATTGACGAAAGTTAGAGCTACCACAGAATTTTTGAAAAAATTTCGAATTCGCGTGAAATTTTAAAACGGACCTTAATCTTCATGAAAATTACACCGAAGGAAGAAACGTGACTACTCTACAAGTGTATACAATTTCAACCCGCTATCTCAAGCCGTTTCCGAGTTATAGTCGATCTAAACGATGCACACTGTCACACACATACACACATACATCCGGACGCCAGCTAAAAATGACATTTCTCAACGTTTTCGACCATTTATAGTAAACTGACATTAAAATCTCGAAAACAAAATTTCACGAAAACATAGCTTCCTCTATGAGGAAGCAAAAGAACATTCGGTTCGTCCTTTCTTTTAATACAATGAACTCAAGTAATTAGTATCCATAGGCGCACCAAGTACTTCGTTTCTTAGTTTCAAGAAAAATGATTCAATTTTTCTACTTTTTGACTAAATTTATATACCACTACTTGGCGCATGTGACTTAATTTATTTTCGATTTTTATTAACACACTGTTTTGATAAACATTATTTTTTTAGAACAGAAAACCAATTTAAAATACTCAGAGTCCCATTTTTACTTATTAGAAAGAAAAAAGCATATTTTTGGTTTATAATAATACTTAGCTTTACGATAAGATTGCTTGCCGTAGACTGCTTGAAATAGATCTCGACGCACAGGTCGGCAGGTCGGTCGCTTCTAGAACTTCATTGCGCGCAGGCGCACGAGGGCAAATACAAGGGCAAATACGTATTCTAACATAGTCATGTACTACAAGGTCGGTTCATGGGATTCGTGTATAAATTTTATGAGGTTTCTCACACATTTCACCAGATTTTAACAATTGTGTAGCACTTGTCATCTTACAAATATCGATTCAGGAACGACACAATACGATAGAAATAAATTAATCCTATTTAACAATGGTCAATTTCATAAATGAGAAAAACGACATGGAAGTTTTAATGATACTCGTGAAGCTTTCGGTGTTAACAACGAAAACTCTCCCTGCTGTGAGATGGAACGCGCGGCTACTCTTCATTATCACGAATATCAAATCCTTCGTGAGGCGCAATGAGAAATTATACCAGGGGCAGTTGTATGCTGCCTGTCGCATATCGCTCGTGTTCGACGACAGATAATCACCCACCAGACTATACGGGTATATCTGAATCAGAGTAATGCTCATGACGAATGGCGAATACACCGCTGTCACGTAATCTTTGTCTTGCAATGCAAAAAGCATTTGAATCCCTGCAGAAACATTGAAAAACAAGAGTAGTCAAAAACAAAATACATCAAACGAAACAAGTGTCAATCATTATATGTTAGATGCAATGAGCGCAATATAACGTCCTCAATAAATTCTCTTCGCTACGAACATTCTCGGACCCCACAACGCGGTCGCCAAAATTCTCGGACTCCACTCTACCCTCGTGAAAATGAACCATTTGTACCATTAAGAAAAAACCATTGGAATATGTAAATTGGCCCACCGTTCGGACAACCATTCAATTTCCCAATGGCAACAATACCATTTTTCAATGGCCACCATTGGTTATGATTTTAAAGCAAAATAATATTAACAAAGAATCCATATTTTATTCTTGCATTAGAGTGTTTCTGCCTTGTTACTATTGCTTATAAGCCAAACCTTGATGTAATTATGTTGGAAAAAACTTTCGACTGATGTTGGGATCGT
This sequence comes from Ichneumoninae sp. B BG-2022a, assembly GCA_030522725.1. Taxonomy (NCBI): domain Eukaryota; kingdom Metazoa; phylum Arthropoda; class Insecta; order Hymenoptera; family Ichneumonidae; species Ichneumoninae sp. B BG-2022a. Next base: position 1,824 of record JAPYZD010004369.1, read on the forward strand.
GTGACTGCGGTACTGATCAATTTTGTATTCTTCCGACATGGTTAACACAAAAGTCAATTTGGTATTTTAATCGCTGTGTTGCCACTAACATATGATAATGCATAGTAACTTTTTATTCGTGGGTATTTATAATCGTACGAAATACCAGAAAATTAAACAAATTTCGAAAGCGGTCTTTGGTCAATGGAAATTTGGAAATGTCAGATCTGTTAATAATTTTGTGTTCAATAAAATGTAATTTTTGCTGTAAGCTGACCCAGTGCTGTTTAAATTCATAAGAATATCGATAAGAGTCCAGACAAGAAGTACTTATACAGTCTAATTTATTATGTTGTTTCTAGTATTTTTTTTTTTGGAACATAGAATCCTATAAAGCCCGTAGAAAGCAGTACCATAACTTGGGACCTGAGAGTCGAGGAATATATATAGTAATTACTCCATTTATTAAAAGTTAATTTTTCAATTTGATAAAAGTAAAGACCGAAATAGGAAATAATAGTTACAACTAGCCAATGGCAATTTTCGTACCAGTTACAATTAGTCAATGGAAATGCTCCAGATAGTTACTATTGATCAATGGTAGTGGTAACAAACGGCTAAATAGTAACAATTGGTCAACGGTAATACTCCAAACGGTTACAATTGTTTAATGACGTACTCAATAGTAATAATTGATCAATGGTAATATTTCGAGTGGTTACCATACACCAATGGTTACAATTCGCCAATGGATACGCTCTGAATAGTAACAATACACGAATGGTTACGCGCCGAATAATTACCTTTCGCCAATGGTCAAAGGACGAATAGTAACCATGAAAAATGTTAGTAGCCACCATTAATAGTTAATAGTTAATAGTTTCACCATTCATACCATAAAAAGCGAATAGTTACCACTAATGCACCATTCGGTACACCATTCGTATTCACTGGTAACCATTTGACAACCAATAGTGCATTTTCATGAGGGTAATTCCAGTACGATACTCCTCGTAGTGTACTTACATGTCTAAAACGAAAGAAACAATCAATCTCCCGAATAGCCAGCTGTATATTGTGTTTCCTTATAGAGGAAGCTATATTTTCGCAACAAAAAAAATGCATGCATAAGTCTGGTACAAATTGATCAAAATGTGAGCGGAGTGACCCATACGGCAATGAAAATTCAATTCCATCGTACCTAATAGACTGATATTGATACTCGATACGACAATTTTTCCGAGCATGATAACGTTATAAGTGTCCTCAACGAGATTTAAAAGGCAGAGCAAATGATTGTGCCTCTCAATTAAATAAGGCATCCCGTTCCTGATATCGATTTTCTTGTGCCGTTTTTGACCCAATGCAGTCATGTCAATCCGAAGAAGTTCGAGCTGACCGCAGAGATGCATCGTGATACCGAAGAAAAGTGCATCGGTACCGAACTCGCAATAGCATATACACAGAAGTTGCATTAATTCAAGAAAGTAGACGGCTAGGTACAGGAAAGTTGGTATGCCGATCACGAAGCACCCCGTGCCTATCGGTAAATTTCTGAGATTCGTGACACTAGAATTGCCCGTATCGACAATCGACAGTACCGTTGCTTTCTCAAAAGTGGGTGGCGCGTCGATGATCATTAAACCCACACAGGTCAATGCAATGCACATCGGGATTATGAAAAATAATCTGGCCAGATAAGCGTACTTTCGCATTATCTTATACGATCGATCGTCACAAACATTCGACCAGTCATTCACCGCCGACTCGACGACGTAATGATTTTCCTTCCAGTGCACACGAATGACAATGGCCTTCAGCAGAGAAATAAAGTTTACTCCTAGCAGGTGTACAAAGTCTGCGATGTCGACAATGGGGACGCAACCACTCGCGAACTCATTGATCAAATTAAAAGTCAACGTTAGCTGGAAAATGTATTATTTAATTGTTAATTTAGTATTTAACATCTTAACATTTGAATCCTATACCAGCGACAGTCAATAAACATTAATATGAAATATTATTAAACGAATAAAAAAATTAAATGCTCTATTGTCACCTACTTGCAGAATGATAACCAGGAAGAATACAAATTTTGAGCCATTTTCTTGGCAGCTCTGCGGCCAGATTCCTAAAGTACGAGTGGTCAGCCTGGAAAAACCGAGAGCATACTTTGTGTCCTCGTTCCAATTGAGATTCATACTTCCGACCGCGCGCATGATTGATCGACGACTGCGTACCATCCGGACGGTGACAAAATCGATTTTTGTGCATGATATTCTATGCATCGCGAAGCCGGAAAAAGTAAAAGCATTTACGTCGTCGCGATCCGAGACTGAAACTCGCCGCTTTGTCGAACTCAATTATTTCGGAACTCCGAACTCCGAACTCCACAAGTGTAACGCACGACAAAATGTGAAAATTGTAGATAACTTTGTGCACTTCGGTTGTTGCATTTTTCATAGATCCGAGGTCACGCACCTCGAATACAATTCGCTCACAATGCTCTGCAATAGGTATGGTCTTGCGCACTAATATTTCAGTTTTACCTCCGCATTTACCCCGCCCATGAGCTCCCTTTATCTCCCTCATGATATGTGTCCCGTATTCTATAAACATTTCGTCTAGCATCCAGTGCACTTTATACAACCATATATACAGCTGCGTATACATGGTTTTACCTATAAGATATTTCCGCAGAAGTGATCGTAAAAGCGATTCATGAAAAAAAAAGTTTAATAGGGTAAAAGTGGGGAATATGGCCCGGTCCATATATCATTGATTTACGCGTTAATCGAGGTGGGCCATATTCACCACTTTTACCCTAAATAAAATTCAAAACAACTGCCTCCACAACGTGATTGGTGACTTTGGTATGTATATTTCCAATTACGAAATAGTTATCGATTCGGCCACGTCCCGTCCTTTTTCGCAAGTGGCGACTACTTCAGACTTCGACAATTATGTCTTACTTGCAGCTGGATAATAGTACGTAGCCATACAAACTTTGTTTCACGGATGAGTACAATGAAAACCAATTAAGCCTATTAGATAATGGTTAATTTAATCACAGAAAAAAACGACATGGTAGCTTTGACAATAATCATGAAGCTTTTGATAATATCGACGAAAACTTTTCCAACTGTAAGATGGACGGGTGGCTGCTCTTCATTATAATGAACATCAAACCCTTTAGGAAATACGCCGCGGAATTGCACTACGTACAGTTGTATGCTAGATTTCGCACGTCGCTCGGATACGATCACAGAGTGTCTGTCACGAAAAGTTTCACTTTTCCTCCCGCCGAATCCCTCGTCTTCCCGTTCGTCAAGAATGGGCCACTTTCCACCCGGTTGCAGACATGCCATACGGCCTTTTTAGCGTAGTCGGGAAAAAGTGTATTTTTTTTATTTTTAATATCGCTTAACTTTGCGACGACTGCTTCAGTCGCTTGCTTGGCATAGGGCTCGATGCACAGGCCGGCAGCTCGGCCGCTTGTCAAATCTTCAGTGCACAGGCGCACAAGGGCAAACACAAGGTCAAATACTTATTCTAATATAGTCATATAGAAGGTAGATTGGTAATATTGCTGTATAAATTTCATGACATTTTTCACACAATTTCTCAGACAATTGTTTAGCACTTGTTCATGGACGAGAGAATACGGTAAAAACGAATTAATCCTATTGAACAATGGCCAATTTCATAAACGAGAAAAACGACATTGTAGTTTTGATAATAGTTGTCAAACTCTTGGTGTTAAAGATGAAAACTCTCCCTACTGTGAGATGGAACACACAGCTGCTCTTCATTATCAAGAATATCAAAACCTTGTTGAGACGCAACGAGAAATTATACCAGGAGCAGTTTTATGCTGCGTTTCGCACATTGCTCGCGTTCGAGGACAGATAATCGCCCACGACACTGTACGGGTACATCTGAATGAAGTTAACGCTCATGGCGAATGGCGAATAGACCGCCGTCACGTAATCTTTGTCTCTCAATGCATAAAGCATTTGAACTCCTGCTGAAACATTTAAAAAAAGAATAGTCAAAAAAATGTGCCATACACGAAATACTGCGCCACCGATCATTTTTGTAATTTTCTGACATGGATGACATAAAAGTTGATTTGGTAATTTAATGGCTGAGTCGCCACTAACATATGATAATGCATAGTCATTTTTTAGTCGTGGGTATTTATAATCGTAGGAAATACCAGAATATCGAAGAAATTTCTACAGCGTTCTTTGGTCAGTTTCTGTTTATCGTAAGTTTAATGACATGTACTATTTGCTGTGACCTGAACCAGTGCTGTCGAAATTCATAAAGAGTTCGATAAGGGTTGGGACATGCAGGTAAATACTTATAGACAGTTTAATTTTTTACGTTGATCCACATGTTTTTTCCGGAATGTAGAGCCCGTAAAAAGCCTCAACTAAATAATACCATAAATTGGGACGTAAGAGTCGAGGAATAGAGATTGACATTTTTCCATCTATTAAAAGTTAAGTGTTCCATTCCTTAAAGTAAAAAATCGACATACAAAATATTGATCAATCCTTGTGCCTCGAATAGTTACACCTAGACAAAGGCGATTTTCCTAACAATTACGATTACATTAAATGGTAATACTCCAAACGATTACAATTACTTACTAGTGACATGCTCAATAGTCACAATTGATCGATGGTAATGTTTCGAGTGGTTACCATATAGCAATGATTACGTTCCAAATGTTTAGAATGCACGAATGGTTAATATTCGCCAACGGTCAAATGATGAATAGTGATCATTAAAAGTGTTAATGATTCGCCATTCATACCATTGTGAACGAATAGCTACCAGTAATGCACCATTGACTACACCATTCAAATGTAATTGTAACCTTTTGACAACCAATAGTTCATTTTCATGAGGGTAAGCCCAGTGCGATATTTCTCGTTCTGTACTTACGTGGCTAAAAGGAAAGAAACAATAAAGCTTCCGAATGGCCAGTTGTACATTGTGTTTCCTTATAGAGGAAGCTATATTTTCGCAAAAAAGTGCATGCGTAGGTCTGGGAGAAATTGATAAAAATATGAGTGACCCATAGGACAATGAAAATTCGATCGTATCGTACCCAATAGACTGATATTGATACTCGATACAACCATTTTTCCGAGCATGATAACGTTATAAGTATTCTCGACGAGATTTACAAGACAGAGCAAATGATTGTGCCTCCGAACTAAAGAAGGAATCTCATTCCTGATATCGATTTCGTTGTGTCGTTTTAGACCCAATGCAGTCGTGGCAATCCGAAGAAGTTCGAGCTGACCGCAGAGCTGCATCGTAACACTGAAGAAATGTCCATCGGGGCCGAATTCGCAATAGCATACATACAGAAGTTGCATTAATACAAGAAAATAGACAGCTATGTACAGGAATGTTGGTATGCCGACCACGAAGCACCCAGTGCCTATCGGTAAATTTCTGAGATTCATGACACTGGAATTGCGCCTATCGACGATCGACGGTACCGTTGCTTTCTCAAAACTGGGCGGCGCCCCGATGATCATTAAACACATACATGTCAATGCACATTGCGATTATGGAAAATAATCTTGACAGATAAGCGTACTTTCGCATTATCTTATGCGATCGATCGTAGCAAACGTTCGACCAATCATTCACCGCCGGCACAACGACGTAATGATTTTCTTTCCAATGCACACGAATAACAATGGCCTTCAGGAGAGAAATAAAGTTTACTCCCAGGACGTGTACAAAGTCTATGCCGTCAACAACGGAGACGCAACCACTCACGAACTCATTGATCATGTATTATTTAATTATGAATGTATTATTTAACATCTTGACATTTGCACTTTCCTGTACCAGCGACAGTCAATAAAACAAATATTAAATATTATTGAACGGATAATAAAGTTAACTGCTCTGTTGTAACCTACTTGCACGATGATAACGAGGGAGAATACAAATTTAGATCCATTTTCTTGGCAGCTGAGCGGCCAGATACCTAAAGTACGAGTGGGCAGTCTGGAAAAACCGAGAGCATACTTTGTGTTCTCGTTCCAAGAGAGAACGCATGATTGATCGACGACTGCGTACCGTCCGGACCGCGACAAAATCGATTTTTGTGCATCATATTCTTCGACGTAAAAGCATTTACGTCGTTGTGATCCAAGACTGAAACTTACCACTCCGCCAAACTTAATTATTTTCGAACTCTCAACTGTACGAGTATAATGCACGACAAACCGTGAAAATTCTAGGCTCGAATACAATCCGCTCGCAATTAACTATAGTGGGTGCAGTTCTGCGCACTAATATTTCAGTTTTACCCTCGCTTACCCCCTCCGCCCGTCTGTTCTCTTCATCTCTCCCACGATACGTGTCCAGTGATGTGTACACATTTCATCTAGCATCCAGTGTACTTTATACAACCATGTAAGCCCCTGCGGTATACATGGTTTTACCTATGAGACATTTGGGTTTCCGCAGAAGTGATCATAGAAGCAATTCATGAAAAAACTAAAAAAATAAATAAAATTAAAAATAACTGTATTCACAACGTTGTGAATACGTGCTCGGTGGTTTTTGTGTGTATCGTTTCAATTACGAAGTACTTATCGAACAGCACGGTTCCGACCTTGCTTGTAAAGGGCGACTACTTCAAATTTCGACAATGGTATCTTACTTGCTCAGCTTCGTCGTGGATTGTACGTAACCATATAAACTTGATTTCACGAACGAGAGTACAATGGAAATCAATTAATCCTATTGGATAATGATTAATTTAATAACAGAGAAAAACGTCATGAGAGTTTTGACAATAGTCATGAAGCTTTCGATATTAATAAGGAAAATGTTTGAACTGTAAGATGAAACGAGCGAGTGCTCTTCATTATAATAAACATCAAATCCTTTTCTTTCCAATAATGTATACCCTAGGTCAGATCATGAGCATATAGCGAAATTCCACGTGCCACACGTAAGGTGAAAGCGCTGACAGATTTTGATATCATTGGATATCATTTTTCGCCTTATTTTGTAAGAGTCTTGCCGGTCCCATAAGAGAGTAAATAGAAATGACCTAGAATTTTTTTAATTGTACATTTATGAAACATTTGATATCCGAATATGTTTTTTTACTCCCGACCACTTACTGAGGCAAAAGACGGAAGTTGTGCGTTTTACTACAATAATCCACTTTGGCGTGTTTTCGAAAACGCCAATGTTTGTCTTAGCGGCAAAGTTTTTTTTAGTTTTACACAACGAAAGTCATCTCGTGACGGGGTTAAAAAAGCTTAATAATGTATCATTTGGATTTCTTGATTAAAAATAAAAAATGCCAAAAAAACGTTCAGAAGCCCATTACTTCCATATATTTTTTCGCTCTGAACACAGATCCCACAAAGTGAAGCGCGAAGTTGGTGTATTTTTCGCGCTGAACATGAATCGGCCCGTCGTTTTGTATAAAAGTTCAACATGAAATTGACATTCAAAAAAGGTGAAAATTGAAATTCTCATATCGTTCCATCGTAATATTCCTTTATGCGCAAAGCTTCCTCTATGAGGAAGCATGTAAGCATAGAAGAAGCTTTGATATGAAAATTTCAATTTTCACCTTTTAAGCACACGGAGTACCATTTTAACTTTTTCGAATAAAAAAAATTAATTCGTTATTTTATAATAATACTTAATTTTACGATATGACTGCTTGCAGTGGACTGCTCGGAATAGGACTCGTCCTTGCGCGCATGCGCACGAAAGCAAACACAAGGTCAATCACTTATTCTATTTATGTACAATTTGGATCGGTGGAACTGGTGCATAGATTTATTGATGTTTTTCACACATTTTCCTCGATTTCGACAATTGTGTAGCACTTCTTCTGTTCATCGATGATAAGATAAGTTATTGTACGAATATCTATTCATGGACGATTCATGGACTATTTATCAATGGTCCATTTCATAAACGAGAAAAACGACATCGTAGTTTTGATTATACTCGTGAAAGTCTCGGTGTTAATAACGAAAACTTTCAATGCAGTGAGATGGAATGCAGTGCTACTTTCCAATATCACGAATATCAAATCCTTCCTGAGACTCGATGAGAAATTATACCAGAAGCAGTTGTATGCTGCGTTTCGCACATCGCTAACGTTCGATGACAGATAATCGCCCATCAGACTGTACGGGTATATCTGAATGAGGTTAAAAGTAACGACAAAGGTCGAATAGACCAGTGTCACGTAATCTTTGTCTCGCGTTGCAAAAATCATTTGAATCCCTACGGAAACATAAAAAAGGGTAGACCAAAAAATATACAACAAACGAAGTAAGTTTGAACCATTATATGTTAAGTGAACTGAGCGCAATATAACGTCCTCAATAAATCCTCTCAGCTACGATCATTCCGCGACCCCTTGACGCGGTCACCAAAACTTCCAGACCCCACTCTACTCCGGAATGGCTAGCCGTACATTGAGCTTCCTTATGGAGGAAACTATATTTTCGCAAAAAAAAATGCATGCAATAATATGGTAGAAATTGATCAAATCATGAGTGGAGTGTGGAAAGATGAGCAACGTGCTGACCCAGAGGGATTGAAAATTCAGTCTTGTCGTACCGAATAGACTGATATTCGTACACGATACGACAGTGTTTCCGAATATAATCAGGTTATAAGTCTGCTCGACGAGATTTAGAAGGCAGAGCAAGTGATTATGTCTCTGAATCATATAACGAATCTCATTCCTGATATCAATTTCGTTGCGTTGTTTTTGACCCAATGCAGTCATATCAATCCGAAGAAGTTCGAACTGACCGCAGAGATGCATCGTCATACCGAAAAAAAGTGCATTGCTAGCGAACTCGCAATTGCTCATACACAGAGCTTGCATTAATTCAAGAAAGTAGAAGGCTAGATACAGGAAAGTTGGTATGCCGATCACGAAGCACCCAGTGCCCATCGGTAAATTTCTGAGACTCGCGACGCTAGAATTGCCCGTATCGACAATCGACGGTACCATTGCTTTCTCAATAATGGGCAGCGCTCCGATGACCAATACACTCACAGATGTTAGTGCAATGCACATTGGGATTATGAAAAATACTCTTCCCAGATAAGCGTACTTCCGCATTATCTTGTGCGATCGATCGTCGCAAACGTTGAACCAGTCATTCACCGCCGACTCAACGATGTACTGGTTTTCTTCCCAGTGCACACGAATGACAATTAACTTCAGCAGGCTATTAATGTTTACTCCCAGGAAGGGTATAATATCTGCGACGTTGACAACGGAGACGCAACTACTCACGAATTCATTGATCAAATTAACAGTCACCGATAGCTGGAAAATGTATTATTTAATTACATTTTGACATTTGCCGCTTCATTGCACCCAAAAAAATAATTTATTTGACGGCCACCGTTTATTTGGTTTAAGTAAAATATTTATTTCAATTAAATAAATAGTTACTTAAATGAAATAAATATTTATTTGAATCAAATAAATATTTTACTTAAACCAAATAAACGGTGGCCGTCAAATAAATTATTTTTCTGGGTTTCTGGGTGTGGAATTTCATATGGTTTCACGACAATGAATCCTACATCAGCAATAGTCAATAAAAAATTAACATTATAGATAATTGAACGAATAACAAAATGAACTGCTTTCTTGTCACCTACTTGCACAATGATAACGAGGAAGAAAATAAATTTTGAGACATTTTCTTGGCAGTTCAACGGCCAGATACCTAAAATACGAGTTGTCAGTCTGGCCAAACCGAGAGCATACCTTGTGTTCTCGGGCCAAGCGAGATTCTTAGTTCCGGACTCGCACATGATTGATCGACGACTGCATACCTTCCAGATGGTGACAAAATCGATTTTTTTGTGCATGATATTCTATACATCGCGTGGCCGGAAAAAGTAAAAGCATTTACGTCGTCGCGATCCGAGACTGCAACTTGCCGCTCCACGGAACTCAATTATTTATGCATCTCCACGAGTGTAATGCGAAACATGTGAACGTTCTCCGCAACTTTGTGTTCTGCAAGTGTTGCATTTTTTACAGACACGGGGTGGCGCACCTCGAATACAATCCGCCCACAACCATCGATGATGGGTAAGATCCTGCGCACCAATATTTCAGTTTTACCCTCGCATTTAACCCCCATCAGTTCCGTTCACCTCTCTCACGATGTATGTCCAGTGTACTGTATACAACCATATATACAGCTGCGGTATAAATCGTTTCACTTGTCAGACAATTGGAGTTTCGCACTAATAATCGCAAATCGTAAAAAATAAATGAAGAAAATTAAGAAGATAAATGTGATTAAAAACAACTGCATTCACAACTTGATTTGTGATTTTGGTGTGTATATTTTCAATTACGAAATGGTCATCCATAAGGCCACGTTCCGACCTTTTTCGTAAGTGACGCCTACTTCAGACTTCAACAATTATGTCCCACTTGTTTAATTTGGTTGTCGATTGTAAGTAATCATACAAACTTTGTTTCACCGACGAAAGCAGAATAGAAATCAATTAATCCTATTACATAATGGTTAATTTAATGACCGAGAAAAACGATATAGTAGTTTTGAAAGAGGCATGAACCTTTATGACTTTGAAGACAGCTGCATTAGACAAAATTGAATCTTTAGCACGGGATGACTCCCTTATTTTTTATCGTACAGACTTTTCTTTGGGCTCATTTTCTTCGTTATGAAATTCTCTAGTTGTTTAATTTTTTAATTTTTTAATTTTTTAATTTTTTAATTTTTTAATTTTTTAATTTTTTAATTTTTTAATTTTTTAATTTTTTAATTTTTTAATTTTTT
>JAPYZD010004370.1:0-15465 GCA_030522725.1 Ichneumoninae sp. B BG-2022a
GTTAATAACATTTTGCAATTATTATTATGCAAAATTAATCTTCTCAGTACCTTTAGTATACATGTTTTTTTCAGATTTTTACACCATCAAGAAGTACTTACAATTTTCTCTTATTGTTGTCGAACTTATGTGAAGTCAGCGCGCAGCGAGACTCCCTCCTTAAGGTTGTTTGAGCCGAAACCGCAGGAGAACGGGAAATGGGCTCAGCTGACCGCGTTAGTCAGTATGCGAGTGAGAAACACATCAAAGCAAACGGTTAGAAAGAGATAGAGTTTTTCGTTTCTTGCATTTATCTCAGAAACAAAACCATTGATCTTATTGAAATCTTGACACAATCCGTCTGATAATATGCTCTTCGCCGAGGTAAGTTTTTATTCGAATCTTTTTCTTCAAGTTCTGCCGTTACCGACCTGTTTCCGAAACATTAACACCGCGCCTTATGTAGTGTTGTACGCGCATTACCAAAAAACTGCATGGTCAAAAAGTCTGAAAAAATTGCAAACGATGCAGTGTGCCTTTGTCTGCAAAGTATCAAAGTTTTATAGCGATCGAACAAAAACGCGTTTTGGCCCAAATATGCTTAAAAGTTCGTAAGCATGATGCGTCGATCACCAATTTGCGCTTATATTCGGCGACTTCTTTCTCGCTAGTTCGTAGTTTAAGTCCGGTCTCTCGAGCCATGACCTCGAGCAATTCGAGCTCGAAGATTTTGTTCGTCAACTTTTCCGTCGCTTTTTCGATCGCGTATTCCTTGCGTTTCTCGTCCTCGGTTCTGTCGTCAGCGAGATTGGACCTCGATGTCTTGCCGTGCGGGAATTCCATGTCCAACGGCAATGTTTATCGTTAGAAATTGCCGAACGAGAGTCAACTTCTATTCTAGCGACAATAACAATAGTCGACGCTTTTATACCAATCACAAGAATTCGAATAGCTCGTCGACGCTCAACAGCGCCAACTCCCGGCCCGCGAACGAAACAATCCGACGATTGACGATTATGGTTGTTTGTAGACGTTCGTTGTTATAATTTATTAGACGCACAAATCTGACAGAGAGATGTATCCGAACGGTGTGAAACTCATGAAAAAAACGTAAGTAAAGTAGCTCTAAAAATTCGAGGATTCTTCGCCGACGAAATTTGTTTCGATTAATTATCGTGTAAACAACGTTTGCCTCGGAGGTTAAGCCTTCGACTCTACGAACGTCGTCGGCCCGCGGGAATGACAACTGCGGGTCAAGGAGATCGATGGAACGTAGAATAATTTTTCTTATAATTAATTGTTCCGTTACAGAAATCCGTATCCACAAGGAATGCGATGTCAAAAGTGTCTGGAAATGGGACACTGGAGTTACGAGTGTAAGGGAAAGAGGAAATACGTTCACAGATCTTCGCGCACAGTACAGTTGAAAAAAGCTCTGAAGGACAGAGAGGAAAACAAAACGTATGTTATTAATTAAGAAACTTTTTTTTCCCGACTTTGTTAAAGTAACCAAATTTCTTGCACGCAATATGGGAGAAAAATCATCTATTATTGATGAATAATCATTATTAATTTGTGCGCATGCACAGTACTATTTTATTACTCCTTACAGAGTAAAAAAAAAGTCCGGGAAGAAAACAGTACCATAACATTCGACACGCTGTACTGGCTTAATCCAGACATGTGTGTTCGCAGGTGATGATATTGTGACGGCGTGACATTTTGATACCAGAAGCTGTCAGCACAGTTCCAGCTCACTGTGGAGTTTCACATTGAGATTGTGGAGGTTCACAGCAAGCTGCAATTGTGCGAGCAGCTTCTGCTATCAAAGAATGGACAAACATTTTTTTGTTAAGCAAAAAATGTCAGTCCGTATTATGTATTATGTATTATGTACTATAAAAATTGTCTACTACATAACATTGTATACTACACGTGTGTTGTATATTCAAATGTTATTTGCCTCGTATGTTCAGTTCACAACTTTTGAGTTCTATGTAAAGGAGACGCTCCGTCAAATGATAAAAATGGTGTGCCTTTACAATATCGTCACCTGTGGACAAGTATGGCTGCATTGTACCGGCACAATGTGTGTCGCGCATACCACAATTTAGCATACAACAAAAATACAGAACACACACTGTACCGGCACAGTGTGTGTTCTTGTGGAGGAACCGAGTAGATCCTGTGTTGTCAGTATTTTCATGTAGGAGGGCTTGTTACTCTCCCTGGAAACCCTATTATTCCACAGGGAGTAATAGTCATTTGCGAATACCACAATTTTTCTATGTAACACACATGGCTGTTTCAACGAAGTCGGAAAGAGTATCGTATGCTACATGGGAGGGAATGGATTTTCTCCTCGTGTGATTTCTGCCCTCTTTGCTGGGGCAGGAAACTTCCCACTTGGCGAAAATCGCGCGCTTCCTTCTCTTATAGCATAATCATGATGTCCAGTGGTCATTAAAATCCGTGAAGCCCTTGAAAAAGTCTTGGGATGCCCCCAATTTTCCCTCTCCTTGAAAAAGTTCTGGAATGGCCCCGAATTTTACCTGTCCTTGAGAAAGTCCTGGAATATCTTTAAATTTTCTATTCCCCGCAAATTTAAGCTGGTTTCAAAATGTATATTACTCGCAAACATCCTAAAACATGAGTATCCCAGTTTCTCTGAAATACATATATACATTCGCGCATAGTCAGTAGTTTTTTTCTGAACCGATTCCAACATCAACGAAAACTGTTATCGAACTAAATCGTACTTTGTACGTCGCGCGCGATATGCAAATTTTTATTTTTTTTATAAATGTCCCGACCCAACCTGGAAAGGTCCTTGAATTTCGTACGGACTTTATACTGAACACCATGATAATATACTATTACGATCCTCGCAGACGCTTTAGTTTATGTCGTCAAATTTTTCATCTTCACAGAGAACAAAAGAAGAAACCAGAGATAAAAAAGCAACGGAAGAAAAAGAAGGTGGAATCAAGTTCCAGCGACTCGGGTTCGTCCAGCAGCTCCAGCAGCAGCTCTAGCGACTCTTCTAACTCCTCTTCGGACAGCGATTCCTCCAGTGACAGCGATTCAAGCAGTAGCTCAAGCAGCAGCTCAAGCAGCGGTAGCAGCAGCAGTAGCAGCAGTAGTAGCGGTGGCGCGCGTCGAAAAAAATCTCATAAGGGTTGAGGGACAATTTAAAAAATATATAAACATAATAATATTAAGGGACTTGACTGTACACGTTTGTTTTGTTATCGGAGTGATCGGTGCCACTGGTGAGAATAAATATTAATGTTTTTTTACAATTCTGTGTCCACCTCGATTTTGCCTATGAAAGCCCCGGTGATTAAAATAATTGTTTCATTACCGCGAAACTGAGGATTAAGATGTTGTAAAAAAAGTATTTATTTCACTGAGGTATAGATTTGTAAATTTTTTTTCAAAAAGTCGCTTATCGATATTATCGCAATACTTCGTATTCTTCAATCGTCCACAGCTTCGGGAAGTATTTGCACGATAACTTTGCGTTTGGCGTCGTACGTGAAATTGTTGCTCTTGAATATGTCGCTTTCGTAGAACGGCGCCAGATTGTGCACATCGATTTGTTTGGCCTATGAGAATCGTGGAAAAAGATTGTTAACGACAATTTTTTTTACATTCGAATTATACGATAGAGGCATTCTCGAGGCGCAGATCTTACCCGATCCAGAAGATCCTTCTCGCTGACTTCGATAGTCGTAACGCGCTGACCCCGTATGGCTCTTTGAAATGCCAGAGTATCGAGAGTTATCTGGCGGAGTATGTAGTACAGCAGTTCGCTGTGATCCTTTTTGTATGTCAGATATTTCTGGAACGTCTGAAATTCAAAGGGGTTTAAAGGTCAACAGGTCGGGTTCGCGATTGTTCAGCGTCGTCCAGGTAGCGAAAAGACATCTGGTATGAAAAAGTAATCTAAATGGATTACATATGTCCATCCGGTTAACTTTTGGACGCCGAATATCTTCGAGGTAGGATTGATACGATGTAGGATTGATACGAGGTAGGATTGATACGAGGTAGGATTGATACGAGGTAGGATTGATACGAGGTAGGATTGATACGAGGTAGGATTGATACGAGGTAATACGAGGTAGGATTGATACGAGGTAGGATTGATACGAGGTAGGATTGATACGAGGTAGGATTGATACGAGGTAGGATTGATACGATGTGGGATTGATACGATGTGGGATTGATACGATGTGGGATTGATACGATGTGGGATTGATACGATGTAGGATTGATACGACGTCGAAAAGTTAACTTTTGGGCGTACCATAGTTCGGACGTAGGATATGTCCATCCGGATGGTAATAATAATCTATCTCACGTCCAAAAGTTCCATTTTTGGATGGGTGGTAACTTGAGGATACCTTGAGATCACTTTTTGATAATTAATTTTTTTTGTGCTAACCAGTCGTACTCGCATTGTTGTGAATAACGGAAGATACTCACTTGTCGCATGCTCTTCATCACCGAATACTTTTGGGTATCGACGAAACTGTCGAGGGCCATTCTTATCGCGAGATTAACGTCCTCCTCGCGTACGTGATCGCGCAGATGCATCTTCGCGCTGGCTTCGGACATGCGGATTATACTCTCGATGTGTCGAACTGTTATCGGTAGACTTCCGGTTGCCTGTTGTTAAAACATTTATCAGTATAATTTTTTTTTTTTTAATCTCCCCGCGAACTTCGAATTATCTCTAGGAAAACGCGCGAACACTCACGAGACTCTCCTGCCTGAGCTGACTGTACAGCTTCGCTACTTTGTCCTGATCGATATTCGTCAATTTCGGATGAACGTTTTGCTTAGCGTAGACGACATATTTCTTTAAAAGTTCTTGCGGTATGGTGATGTCGTTCGAGCCGACTTCCGGCTCGGCGGCCATGGTCTTCTCCAAATTCGCCGGGTGATGTTTGATGTGCGAGTTCACGACGAATTTCGCCAAGTGCCGGTCCTGCATGGGATCAACTTCGTCCTTGACTATGCAGAGGATGTCGAAACGAGAGATAATCGGCTCCGAGAGATCCACCTGGTAGAGCGCGAAAATTATAAATCGTATACGGACGAATGACGAAATATCGAATCCGGCGAGATTAAATGTGTTCGATTAAATGTGTTCGACGAGCTCTTACGTTTTCGGCGAACGTCATACTGGCGTCGTAGCGACCACCGATGGGATTCGACGCGGCGATTACCGAACATCTTGCGTGCAGCGAAGTCACGATTCCGGCTTTCGATATTGAGATACTCTGTTGTTCCATGGCTTCGTGGATGGACGTTCTATCCTGATCGTTCATCTATGAGACGCAAAGAATTTTCTGTTTAAATGTACATCCATCGATGATTTATTTATGATCCTGAAGATATCTACATGACATCAAATTTCATCTTTGACAAGTTTGTGCGAGTGCACTGCTTTAGGGGAAAAAAATGTTCACTTGTAGAATTTTATTCTCTAAGTGAATTTACTCGATCGAAGTGTGTGCTATGCAAAACAGCCGCTACAACTTCATGAAATTTAGACTCGTGCAGATATTTTCAGGGTGATATTTATTTGCATGGGTGGAGCCTGCCGGTTACCTTGTCGAACTCGTCAATCAGACAAACACCGTGATCGGCGAGCACCAGAGCTCCGGCTTCGAGAGTCCACTCTCTCGTGGTCGGTGATCTTCTCACGTAGGCCGTCAAACCGACCGCCGAGGCACCCTGTCCCGTTGTGAATACCGCCCGAGGCGCTACCTTCTCCGTGTACTTCAAAAATTGCGATTTCGCTGTTCCTGGATCGCCGCACAGCAGGACGTTGATGTCGCCTCTGATCTTGTGCTTGTTTCCTGTCGACGATTGAACATTTTATAATGGATCTTTATTCATTCGTCGGACGAATTTGATCGTGAGATTGAGGAGTCCCACATTATTTTTGCCGCAACTTTAATCGAGTACAACGCCCTTCTTCTGAATGGTTAAACTTCCGAAACTTTCTTTTTCCTAATCGTCAAATTTCTAAAACTGTATTTTTCCGAGTCGTAAATTTCTAAAACTTCATTATTGCGGATCCTCATTTTAACAAACGTTACTCTTCGGAAATAGGAAATGGCCGAATATTATTCCTCCGATTCGTCATTTAACAGAACGTCATTTTCCGAATCATAATTTCACCGAACTTCATTTCCTCGAATCTTCTAAATGGTATGTATCTAAAAAGTCATGTATCCGAATCTGATCTTGTGGATGAAGTGAATATCAATAGTCAGGGCTTATCTGAACGACACCGCGGAACCTCCGCAATTTTATCCACTGCGATGCATAAGCGTAAGATTTTGTACGAATATATATAATAGCAGATTCTCTCATATTGTTCAGTTTTGTAATACGGTTGATTGGAAAAGTAACGTTCGTTAAATAAAGAATCGGGAAAATGTTCGGCCAAATGCCATTTCCGATGAGTAACGTTCGCTGAAACGAAGCCTCGGATAAATAAAGTTATGAAAATTTGTCAATTCTGAAAGATAAAGTTTCGGGCCTTTGACGATTCGGAAAAATAAAGTTTCGGCACCTTGACGATCCGGAAAAACAAAGTTCCAAAAGTTTGACGATTCGAAAGACGTGCATTTGGACAAATGATCTTCGGCCATAAGTCGATTCGGCAGATTCAAGTTTCGGCAAAATAATGTGACTCCGCTTGAGAAGAAACGCGAACAGTACCGGGATTCTTCGACTCGCCGCCAAATATCGCGAGCGCCAGTGCCCGCTTGATGTCATCGTGGCCGTAGATCGAGGGACCGATACTCGCGACTATCCTATCGGCAATTCTGTGATCTTTGCTCAGAGCAAGTATACTGCTGATGTCTTCCTCCGTCAAGGATTCAACGATATCTTTCGAGTCCTTGACGTGCAGGTGATTCGCAAGCAATACAGTGGAGAACACGGGAAATCCCTGTTCGGTGTTCAGAGAACCGTCGTAGCTGTTCGTGTAAATGCCGGTAACGTCGACCTCGTCGCCTGGTTTGCAGCGGTCGCAGAGATCGGAGAGAAGAATGCAGTCTTTGCTACGTGGAATTCTGCCGGCCGGTATTCTACCCGGAGATTCTTGAATTGTGACTTTCTGATAGTTGCGATATATCGTTTGTTCCATGTTGATCTGCAATAAAAAAATATATATATTAGAATCGCGCAGGTACGTTATTTTCGTTGGATAAAAATTCACGATGTTTTACCGACCATGAACGGACCCATGCTCTGACACTCCGGACAAGAGCCCGGCTTGACCTCCGTATTTTGCGACTGTACAAATGGTCCCAGGACGTACCCGCACTTGCTACAATCGTACTTTACGACCGACAGTTGCGGCAACACTCCCGTAGTCGCTGTGACGACTCCGAGTGTTCGAACCAATTGATTGAGATGCAGTTTGCGGAACGTACGGAGTTCCTCGATCAGCGGCAGTTCGGATATTCTGACGTGAATCTCCGACGTGACTCTCTCGTAACTCGGGAATATCGTGAGAACGAGTTCCTTCGCGACGGCGTCGAATATCTCCAGCATTTGAAAAGGCGCCTCGGGCAGGAAGTACGCGAGGACGTGCTCTTTACTGGCGAGGATCGGAAACTCCACTACGAAACTGGACTGTAAACGGAAACGGATGCAATTAAAAAAATTAAAGTGCTCTATTGTAAAATTTGAATTTGAAAAAAAAATAGCAGCAGAGAAATCGTCCATTATCGACGTAATTACCTGATTACTTTCGCACATATGCCTTATGCGCTCCTTATACATGTAGTGACCCGTTTCGTTCGTGTGTGTACGCAGAAAACTCTTGAAACGATTGATGATTTCCGTCCGCGGTCCGAGCATCATTACCCATTCTTTGACCGTGTGACCTTTGGTGTCCTCGAGATTCTCGATTGATTCGACCATCTGCAAACCGTCGACGAAGACGTTAATACCGCTTTATTTCCTTCAGTTTTCTCCCAAAATTAACGTTACCTCCGTATCTTCTATTTCGCCGGTAGCCGCTTTTTCGGCCATGCGACGCTTCCGCGTTTGCGTCTCGTCCTCGTCGCTGTCGTCTGCAATTCAATATTAGAATTAAAAAATTGGCTGCCGACAAAAAATACGATAATACAATAAGTAGCTAATAGCACCGTGGGATACTTGCCGTATAGAAGATCTCTGTCGTCTCTGAGAGTCCCGTCCGCGCGGTCGCGTTTTCGCATCGCCGATTCGGCGGCCGCGCGATCTCCCTCCGACATTTCGGAGTAATCCTCTTCGTCGAGCATCCTCGGGTCGTAACGATCTAGTCCCGGCATGGGACGATAGTCACTGTAATAGAGCACAGCAGTGAGTAAATTGCATGACAGAATAATGAGACAAAACGCAAGTTTCCGATAACTTTTGGACGGTGGTGATGGTGGTACGTGGGGCAAAACGGGTTTGAAAATCCGGATGTATCGTTGGGACAAAATGGGGCATCCAAAAATCATTGGAAATTTGTGTTTTGTCCTCATTGTCCCGTTTTGCCCCGCTATGCCATTTTGCCCCGGTCTCCCCTAACAGGATGTCCCTTCTAAGATTTGTATTAGTCTTGTGTTCTAAGATCGGATTATCTAAGTCTCTCCAAGATCGAAGACTGTTCAGGGGACTGCCAGGCACGGATTATCCTAACTCCATGCAGGTCAATGAACCTGTGTATTTTTATTACTACTTTTTTAGGATACTTTTTACTGAAAAGTCTAACCAAAGATGCTTTTGCATTTAAAAAAATGTGATAAAATTGAAAAAACAAAATGAGGTTCTTAGTCTTCCCAGCAGACAACCAGGCATAGATTATCCAAACTCCACACAGATCAATGGCCCCTGGTACATTTTATTACTTTTGAGTAAGTTTTATTATGTTTGTCTACTTTTTTAGGGAACTTTTTTTGATAAAGAATTCAGTTAACGATGTGTGTGCATAAAAGATGTGATAAAATTGACGATTCAAATGAAATTGTGGGTCCAAAGAATTGGAGTATTTCTCATCCTAACTCAACCAAGGTCAAAGTCTTCCTGGGCGACAACCAGGCACAGATTATCCTAACTCCATGCGGGTCAGTCAACCTGGGTCATTTTAATGACTACTTTTTTTGGATACTTCTCACTTAAAAAGTCCACCTAAAGACGTTTTTGCATTAATAATATGATAAAATTCAACGATAAAATGAAATTCCAAGTCCAAAGAATCAGAATATTCATACTGACGATTATTTTAACTCAACTGAGGTCAAAATCTTTCTGGGAGATTATCATAACTCCACATAGGTCAACGAACCTGGGTAATTCTTATTACCACTTTTTTAGGATACTTTTCTCTTAAAAATGCAGCCAAAGATGTTAAATAAAAAATAATGTGACAAAATTGAAAAACAAAATGAATTTCTAGGTCCGAAGAATCAGAGTATTTGTACTGACGCTTCCATGTTATCTCCGAACAGTTCCTCTCCATCTTCCTCCTCTTCGTTTATGTTTTCCTGAGTAGCGTCGCCGAGCAGATCCCCTTCGTCCTCGAAGGGCTCGTCCATCGACGGGGCTGGGGAGGTCATGGCCTCCCTGAGCCTGTCCGAAGGCACCGGCGAACTTGCTTGACTCTGAGAGAACATATATTAATTTATGACAAAGTTATAATTATTTTGGAAGTAGCGTACGATTAAGTCGGACGATTATAATAACGAGTAGAACTATAGTTTGAGGTTCGACGATAACTCTTGTCGAACTCCACTTACCATTGTTACGACTTTACGATTCCACAAAACAATTAACTCAACGAACTGTTTACCCAACAAAACTATCCGACATCAATGCTTAATTAAAAACGCCAGCGCTGCAACGATGCCGAGAACGGAACAAAAAGCGTTGTAAAAAAATAAAATAAAAAGAATACAAAACAAGCGGATAATTTTTGGCGGTAACTGGACGCGCCGGTTGTGTACGCCAGTGTACACCGTTCTCGCGTGCAGTTAAGTTCGCGCACATTCCACAGGTGCGCGCACGAAACTGAAAAGTCTCTAGCTTTCCGAAGAGGGGAGAAATGGTGGCCAACATACAGTGCTTGAATGCACAAAATGTTTTCAGTAGCATCTGACTAAAATCGGAATGTGAAGTAACGTAATAGGTAAAAACATGATGCTATTTAGGCGAAACAATATAATAGAATTCGCATTACTACCCTAAAAGATCGGTAACGAAATTGATTCAACACAAACAACACGGAAAGTAATAATACTAGTAGTACATGTATTTATTGGCATTTAGTTACAAATATTGACGATACATAACAGCTTTTACATACATGTTAATAAGCCACCGACCGTAGTCCTTCAGTTCAAAAGTAATGCCTGATAGACAAACGCCACGAAAAGTAGCAGTTGGCGCAATAATTGCACCTTGTGCCGCACATATCGCAAATATTGTGTCAACTACTACTTTTCGTGGCGCTTGTCTATTTGGGATATTGTTTCCGGAAACATTATTTTTGCTTTGAAGATGTTTACAATTTAACCATTGCAGATTACTGGATAGACTGACTTTAGAACAGTACAACCGCAGACGTTAATATTTTCGAGCGATAACTTATTTTCATCAAGACTGATTTTATACTTTCTCTCCACAAGTTTCACGGGTAAATTAACAAACCAATGAGGACTTGTCGTTTTCAAACAACGGTCTCTCATTGGTTGGCTAAGTTACCCGTGCGTTGTGGAGAGGAAGTATAAAATCGGGGTTGATGAAAATAATTTTTCGCTCGAAATATTAACGTCTGTGGTTATTAATGTTCTAAAATCCTGGTACTTGGCCCACGGCGCAAGTCCAGACAAAAACCAAGAAGCAGAAAAATGTTCTAAAATCAGTCAATCCGGTAATCGGTAAAATATTCATTATCGTAAAAAATATTATTTTCCGTGTTCCGTTTGTGGTGAATCAATTTTGTTTTCGTTATTTTACGGCAGAAATGTGAATTGCACTATATCGTATCGCTTGTTACATAGAATTTTGTTTTTACCTATTGTCCGCCTTATATTCCGTTTTTAGTCAGATGGTACTGAAAACATCTTGTGCATTCAGAAACCAATATGTTGCCTGGAGAAATGGATGAGTTTTATCCTTGAGGCTCACTTCACAATAGGGAAATATGTTCAAATTTCACAAGGCAATTTTTTGACCATCAAAATCATCTTTATTACAAATTTATTTAAGCTCACACGAGCCAGAATCTTCTTCAAAATTTATGGACATACTTGTATATATTTATCCCCGATATAATATCTAAATTAATCTCAAAAATGAGAAATAAACATTGGGATGATTATTTGGTGAGAGCGAACTTGAGACTCCTCAGAGTTGCAATTTCGCTGGGTATCGTTTCCAGTTCGGTCGTTATGTTTGCTACTCTCACAGCCAGATAAATAGAATCTTGAAATCTCTTTTGTGCAGTTCTGAGATTCTGAGGCACCAGAACGCCGAACCACCTTATGGGATCTTGTGACTTTACGTCGTTGTCCTTCGAAGGCTTCAGGCTAATATCGAAAGTTGGCACTTTCTTTCCTCCCGTCTCTGACGTGTTTGTCGACAATTCGAACAGGGAATTCATTTGACCATCCTGAGGAATTTGCAGGCTTCCAATCGACTCCTTTCCTCGTATGTATCGAGCCTTCGCTAATTCTATGTTTCCCTCGCGTATCGTATTCTCCAGCTGCATATTGGCGTACACTTTTTCCTCAATGAGCTCCAACGATCGTAGAGAAAGACTGTCGAGCTCTTCGCAAACATCGTCGATGCTTTTTTCCATCTCTGAAAGTTAATAAATTATTTCTTATCGCCGTTTCGACTTCGGCTAATGACAACTATTTAACACATCGGAGGTTAGTTAACCTGAAAGTTAAATCGTCCTACGACTCTTGCGAAAGGGGTCCGATGATGTTCGCTTATAATTGTGCGTTGACTACGAATAATGTTGCGTTACGCTTAGTACAAATAATCGTAATATATCGCGATAATTTAGCGTAAACACTGTGCATAACTTGCGCATAGCTTATGCAGAAACTGGCACGCCTATGTTTTTGTTTACGTTGTGTCAGTTGTGTCCCGTGTGTTCCTTAATTCATCAGTTTCCGTCGCTGGCTATATTCGAGATGAATTTCAAATACATTTGAAATTTTTAAGATGAGTGCGCGTAAAGCGAAGTCGCAATACGGTGGAATAATATATATATGTTTGAAATTCATCTTGTTTGATGAATACAAATACAATTTCAAATGCGTCATTTCCGATTTGAAAATCTCGGTTTTTCACCGTAAATGACTTCGAATTAACGTGACTTCCGATTTGAAAATCTTGGTTTTTGCCCCGAAGGGCCGTTATACTGAAAATACGTCACTTTCGGTTTGAAAACCTCATTTTTCGATCGGAAGTGACATATCTCCGGTATGACGTCACTTCCGGTCGAACTGAACGATTGTGCACCGAACTCCGATTTAAACGGCGATCGACAGTACGTCAAATGACACACCGAAAAATTCGACACAAAAATTCTACACCGAGAAACTTTTACGCTCTCTCGGTGTAGAGCGTACAAACAAAGCGGTGTAGAGCAAACAAAAAGTAAAAATGTAAAAGATCAAAAATTTGATGAACATTTACAGGACTCTTCAAGGACTTCGGGTACCGGTAAACGCCATGATCATACAGGTAACTAATCAATAACGTGTAAAATTATATTTGATAACATACAGCACGTGATATCGCGCTGATTTACAAAATGCTCTTTTTTATAATTTTCTATCTATGC
Source organism: Ichneumoninae sp. B BG-2022a (assembly GCA_030522725.1). Lineage (NCBI taxonomy): Eukaryota > Metazoa > Arthropoda > Insecta > Hymenoptera > Ichneumonidae > Ichneumoninae sp. B BG-2022a. Next base: position 12,842 of record JAPYZD010004370.1, read on the forward strand.
TATGTACATTTAATTATTGGAAGGCAGGTCAGTCCTCAAGTATCGACTAGTCTGAGACACGAAGCATTTTCTCCCGACCACCGATATTTACCCCGAGTCATTCGCGTCTATAGACCTCAATGTACTGCCCGTAATTCGGTTGCGGAAAGTGAGCGTGAAACAATCTCGCCACAAGTCTGTAACTCTTCAGGAAAGTCTCGATTCTCGGAGAAAGATTGTCGAACATCACCAAGAGATCCGGCAACGCGACGTCCCTCCTCTCGACATTGTCCCTTAGCCATGGCGCAGGCTTCGCGAAGAATTCATCGGCCTCGTCGACGTAATCGGGCAATTGCCGTAAATTAGGTTCACAGGTCAGAAATCTTATGGGAACATCGACGTGCAGATGACTGTACATGGGCGTCGCGTGGCAAGGAGTCAGAAACATGATGTCCGTTCCGTTAGCGCCCGCGGCCGTCAATTCCTGTTCCAGCGATCTCATAACGTCCAAAGTGCCTCTCTGATGAACGAGACACAAGTAGAGACCAGGCAGAAGATTGCTCAATACAAAGACGGCAAGGAAAGCTTTCCTCTGGAATTCGGTGATTCTCCATCCGAACGGAAAGCCGTTCGTACAGACATAAACGAACATGGGCAGCAGAGGCAGAATAAATCGGAATTCCTTGTGACCGAGAGCCGAGTAAACACCGATGGTCCAAAAGATAACTAGCATCGATACAATCTGCCTACGATGAGACGTGGAGTTTCTTGTGGCCCACAGAGCAGCCAAAGGAAAAATTAATGCATGGCAGCCCAGTACAACAGGCAATCCTTCAAAAATATACCAGAGCGTATGCTGAGTTCCATAAAAGTCAGCCACATCGCTGAGTGCATTGACCTTGAAGAACTCCCAAGGTGTTACAACAAAAGTACCGTAACAGAGCGAATCTATAACTATGGAATAAAATAAGGTGCAAGATACAGCGACGGCGTAACTTTTGGCTAAATCAATGATATTTCTGGAACTGGTGCAAATGTGATAGAGGCAGAGAGGAGTCCAGATAATAGCAGCAGTGGGTCTAGTGGCTGTGAGAAAACCAACTATCCAAAGGAATCCTGAGTTTCGGACGCGTCCCTCGGGCCAGGGAAATATAGACAGGGCTATGATAGTCAGAGAAGTTTCTAAGCTGTTGGCTAAAGTCCTGCTGGCACAGTAATACCAGAACCAGTTAGAGCACAGGCTGAACAGAGCCCACTTGCTTCTGGTCCACAGGTAGAATCTGTAGTCGGCGTAGCCACTCAGTAGAGCCTGAAAGACTCTGGGCAAGTCTTTCAGTAAAATCACGTTGTCCAGACGCGCAATTGCCAAGAGCCGGTACAAAATCGACACGAGAAATGGATAGATGTAACTGCGAATTTTCGATCTCCATTCCCACGTGAGATAACCGTACCCGAAGGCCAAACGGTGCGCGACCTCCAGCGACTGCCAGTACTCATCGGGCACGTGAAATGTCTGCACGACGTAAACGGACGTTAACCTCCAGAGGACGAGGAGTAAGAGAGTGCTGGGAAGCTTCGTCGGGAAGGCCATTCTCGATGGCGTCGCGATGAATCGCTCCGTCGCCCTTTCGTCGAACTCGCTGATGTACCTTCGCAAATAAAAGAGCCAAATATTAATCGACCAATTTGATGTTTTCCTCTCTGCGGAGGTTAGTCCTTGATCGGATCGATGTGTCGGGCTGCGTTCATCGTACTAACTGGTACTAACCGGTGAGCGTTCTCGCAGTCACGCGGAGAGACAGAGTGCAAAGAAGAGCGAACGCTTAGTGATGTAAATTCGTCACATGACGGACCGTTCGACCGTCATAGGACCGTCAAATTACCGCTTTTGTGACGAATTGAGCTCTGTAAAGTTAGCCATACAATTTTTATTTAAAAATGTGCAATTTATACAATTCGATTGGTGGTCGTTTGGTGATGATTGGTAGCCTAATTAAAACATTTGGTGGTCAATCGTTTAATTACAATAATTAAACGAAAAAAATAAGGGCCAAAGTTGGCCAAATATTTTTTTTTTCAAATTGTTTCAAATAGGGCCCCATCGATGGGGAATCGTTTAGTGGTCAAGAATAATATAATTAAAACATTTGGTGATCGCTCGTTCGTATAAATTTTTTTTTATATTAGTGAGTCTTAAGGTGATGTGAAATACCGCCGCCGGTAACAAAAACTGCAAAAACTGCGGTACTGCATGCCGTTTTGAGACCGAAGTCCGCCGACGAAAAAGCAAATTGACTTTCCCTGGGGAATCGACATATGCAGCGAAAGACAATTTTCTTTTTGCTCGGGGATCCGCGGTCTCAAAACGGCATGCAGTACAGTTTTAGTTCTTCTTCTTCTTCTTCTTCTGTCCGTGATGGCTTTAGGCCACTAAGCCAAGTGCCAGTTCTCATTTGGTCGTCCCAATGGGCGCTCCTGTGATGTGGTACCACTATGGGTGTTAGAGGATTCGTTTTCTTGAGGTTGGTATTGCCCGTTTTGGAGCTGTCCTCCGCTCGCCGCCCGATTTGAAAGGAGAAGGATGGGTTGGACTTTGGACTTATTATTGGTGAGCTCTTGGGCTCCCAAATTTTCCTTTATGTTTC
>JAPYZD010004371.1:0-22363 GCA_030522725.1 Ichneumoninae sp. B BG-2022a
TTTTTCAGATTTTTATAACATTGGGAAGTGTTTGCAATTCTTGCCTGAATTTCTCGAATTTAGGCAAAATGAACACCACTCGCTCCAACCTCCTTAAGACCGCAGACGGCCGAGAAAAAAGCAAATTTCTTTCCCTTAACGGGAAGTGAAACCGCTGTGCGTGCGAGAGAGATAGTTGCAATTTTCAAAATAACTTTAGTCACTGGTGCTAATTTTTTTGAGATAAAAACGAATCCGGGCCGAATTCGAAATTACCGTACGCATGCGGCTCGAAATTGCCTTTTCCTCAAAAAAAATTAACACCCTTAAAAAAAAGTTCATTACAGTTTTCACTTCCCCTTAAGAATCGGCAGACGCACGGAAAGACAATGTTCTTTTTGCCGGGGGTGTGCGGTCTCAAATCGGCATTCATTATAGTTTTTGTTAGCAGCTGAGCACGGGGTAGGTTATACCACATCACCTTAAGGGTAACTCGCAGCTGTGCATCTGACCTTTTGCATGCATCGCTCGTTACGCAGAACTCCGGGACGGTCGCGTCCTGTTCCAGCGTTCCGAGAAAGTTCATGATATCCTCGTAAGTGGATCCGTTGGTAAGGCAGATTCCTGTCGACTGATCCCTCTCCGGTCGGTCCTGCGAGCACGGTTGGTAAGAGAGCCGTTCCCAACGATAAATAAAGAAAATAATTGTTCTCAAACACATTTTCACCCAACGCTCACCTGATGCAAATACTTTTGGGAAAACGAGTTACCGACGATTTCCTCGAAGCCCGGACACGTGACCGTGGCGTCGGTAATGTTCTCGCCGGCCCTGGCCGCGTCCAAGCTCATATTCTGTTCCAAGTCGCTGATCATGTTGCACAGTTGTTGAAAGGACGACGAGTCGGGCTCGATGACGTTTTGATTGCAGTCGCTCGTCGGCTTTGAGCATTTCTGCTCGTTCTCCGCGCTGCTCGTCATCTCGTCGACTCGTCGAGAAGGTGGCTCGGCGAAGAAAACTTGTTCCTCCGACAGCGCCGGGAGACTCGAAGCGTTGTTTACCAAAGCCTCCTCACTCGCTCCGGCACGACGAGAGGTCAATTTTTTTGTCGCAAAGCCACTCGCCGCGAATCTCCGCAGAGGTGGTTTCGAGGATACCGGCGGATGGGCGATATTTATCATCGCGTCTTGTACCGAACGCTAATAGTCGAGAGAAGAAAAAACTAATGCAAACTATTCTCGTCAACAGCGGTCACTGAACATCGATGCTGCTGCAAAACCGAACTGAGGAGTTAAAGATAGCGGGAGCGTCGCGTGCGTTGCCAAGGAGACAAAAGGGCAGCGCAGCAAAACAAAACAAAGGCAGCCAATATTATGTCTATCGAGTATTGTCTATCGAGCATAAAGTCGAACGAGTCGGAATTTGTTTTTTTCTTCGTACAAATCAGTAATTAATGGCATGCTGACGATTAATTGGATAGAAATCTCGGGAATATAGCATATGAGAGTGATTCAGGTCTTTCGAATTTAACTCGCATATGCTATGATAGTCGAAATCTCGAGAATATAGCATATGGGAGTGATTTGGGATTTTCGAATTTCACTCGCATATGCTATAAAAGTCGAAATCTCGAGAATATAGCATATGGGAGTGATTTGGGATTTTCGAATTTCACTCGCGTATGCTATGAAAGTCGAAATCTCGAGAATATAGCATATGGGAGTGATTTGGGATTTTCGAATTTCACTCGCGTATGCTATGAAAGTCGAAATCTCGGGAATATAGCATACGAGAGTGATTTAGGATTTTCGAATTTCACTCCTGTTATAAAGCAATTAATTCGATACTGACGATTAATTGGATAGAAACTCGAAGCTCGGTTGACAATGCGTGAACACAAATAATAGAAACAACGGAGAATAACAAACTTTGAAAATTAAGCAGACCGAAGATTCTCGGTACTTCCGGAGTTTGAAAAATCGCGCACGAAAATCCGTCCAACGAAGATCGAGACGACTGCGCTTGCGCCGCGCGCACCTCTCGTCACACCTCCCACCACCTGTGCGGTGAGTTTAGTTCAGCGGGGCGGCCAGTGTGCGGGGCGATATATACCCACCACTTGACGTCACTGATTAGGCCGCCAAGATGGTTGTCAATGTTGATAAGTGTTTTGGTTCGCTCGCATAAAAATCATCGACTAAACCCGCGGTTATATTTTGCAGAAAAAAAGCAGAGTCGTTCGAGCGCGGGGCTTTGGAATCCGTCGTGACGGGTCCGAGCTCGAACATGACGATGTTTCATTGTTGACTGGCGGAAGCCGGTTTGTCTACGAATTTTTTTTTTTTTTTTTTTTTTTTTTTTTTTTTTTTTTTTTTTTTTTTTTTTTTTTTTTTTTTATATTTTTCTCGTCTCCGTTTCTCGCGGGGCGGCACGGAGAGAGAGCCAGCGAGCGAGTGTCCGGTGAGACGTGCGGAGGACGGCATGGCGGACGGCGAGGATGCGGAAGACGAGATACGACGGGCACTTTACGTCGTTCAATCGATGATTGACATCTCGGCCGATCGACTCGAGGGCCTCAGGACACAGTGCTCGACGAGCGCCGTACTTACGCAACAGGAAATTCGAACCCTCGAGGTAAACACGATTTTTAACGAAAATATATTTCAGTGCTTTTTGGGATTTTTCGACGATTTTTTCAATTTACGTGCTCGGCCCACTTCGAACGGTAAAAAATGTTGGGTGTACTTTTTTTATTTAATAACATTTATTTGTCAAGTGTTCTTGCTAATCGAACTCCAAGAGGTCGTGCCGGACCAACAAAGAAGAACGTCTGATCTAGAACTTCAAAAATCTGTTCTGCTCTCACTGAGAGATCGATTCATCGGCGTCGTAGCTCTGGCCCGTCTGTCCCACTCGGTCGGCGGACCAATTTTTTTGGTGCATAGACACTTGCTTTCCACTCGGGTCTTACTCGACGAATAGCAGCTAATATTGATTATTGTCCCAAATTTATTTTTCATTAAAATTTTACTTGTAATCCCACTTGATTGGAGCAATTTCAGTGTATGCAAATTTGCATTCTACTTGGGTTGAACTCTACGACCAGCAGATAGAATTAATTCCTTTCTTAAATTCATTTTCCTTAAAAGTATTCATCGCAATATAGTCCCACTCGTTTGAAGAAGGATTTTCCGTGTATATAAACTTGCTTTCCACTCGGGTCTTACTTGACGAATCGCAGCTAATATTGATTATAGTCCCAAATTTATTTTTCATTAAAATTTTACTTGTTTGGAGCAATTTCAGTGTATGCAAATTTGCATTCTACTTGGGTCAAACTCTACGACCAACAGATAGAATTAATTCCTTTCCTAAATTTATTTTCCTTAAAAGTATTCATCGCAATACAGTCCCACTCGTTTGACGGAGGATTTTCCGTGTATATAAACTTGCTTTCTGCTCGGGTCTTACTCGACGAATCGCAGCTAATCTTGATTATAGTCCCAAATTTATTTTTCATTAAAATTTTACTTGTAATCCCACTTGATTGGAGCAATTTCCGTGTATGCAAATTTGCATTCTACTTGGGTCGAACTCTACGACCAACAGATAGAATTAATTCCTTTCTTAAATTTATTTTCCTTAAAAGTATTCATCGCAATACAGTCCTACTCGTTTGACGGAGGTTTTTCCGTGTATATAAACTTACTTTCTGCTCGGGGCTTGCTCTATGAACAGCCTATAGTATTGATTTCGTTTTCAAATTTATTTTTCCAAAAAATGTTGTCGGAATATAATCTCACTTGTTTGGCGGACTTATTTTACTCGGTTATTATTCTGACTTGTTTCTATATTATAGGCAGACCTGTTACTTGGTTCTTACGCTGCGAATAGCCAATAGTATTAATTTCTTAGGTCTTTCTCTACTCGGGTCTTACTCCAAGAATAGCCAGTAGTATTGATTCCTTTCCCAAACTTCTTTTTCCTAAAAATCTTACTCGGAATGTAATCCCACTCGTTTGGCACTGCAATTTTGGTCTACACAAATTCACTTTCTACTCGGTTCTTACTCCAAGAATCGCCAATAGTATTGATGCCTTTCCTAATTTTCTTGTTCCTGAAAGTCACTCAACGAAGTGCCGATAGTTTTCCTAAAAACTAAATTTCTTTCCCTAAAAATATTTCCTAAAAATATTACATGAAATTTCACTTGTTAGGCATAGCAATTTTGGTCGATAGAATCTTACTTTCTACTCTACGAACACCCAATTGTATTAATGCCTTTCCTAAATTTCTTTTTCCTACAAATATTCCTCGGAATACACTGTACAGATGCAATCATATTTTCTTTCTTTTTTTCTGTATTTTTTTTGTAAAAGGATTTGGCCTTTAATTTAAATAAATAAATAAATATCAATTTATCTCCCGTCGCGACATCCGAGCTTTTTTTCGAGTCAACGGCGACGTGAATTTATCCATTGTTGGTTGCAGGGCAAATTGATAAAGTTGTACTCCAAGCAACTGGTGACCAAGGCCAAACTTCCCGTGGAGTCGTTGCCCGCGGAGATGCGACAGTATCCGTCTATTCAACAATGGCTCAGAGTCGTCGGCCTCACGCCGGAGTCGGTGCGGCTGGTATGCGCGAAGACGAACTCGCTGGAGGCTCTGAAGGAAAAATCGGAGCACGAGCTGAGCGGCATGCTCGGAGAGAACAACGAGAGACACGCCGAGGAACTTCGCCGACTCTGCCGAGCTCTTCACAATCTTCGCAGATACATAGGTGAATGCATTGAAGCATCGGCAAAGTTGAATTCGTTCGTTTCAATTATATCGATTAAGAACATCGATAAAGCAAGTTGAATCAGAGATCCATAAAAAATTAATAGCCGCTCGAAGCGAGGATAATCCTTAGAAATTGCAAAAACAAAAAGGTCAGATTTGGTCGAAACGAGGTGAATGCATTGAAGCATCGGCAAAGTTGAATTCGTTCGTTTCAATTATATCGATTGAGAACATCGATAAAGCAAGTTGAATCAGAGATCCATAAAAAATTAATAGCCGCTCGAAGCGAGGATAATATTTTTACCGAAAAATTATCAATGTTGCAAAATTATCAATGTTGCAATTATTTTTGCATACCTTGCTTTTTTTTTAAATACTCTATCATTTAACATTTTGTACCTGAGAAATTGCAAAAACAAAAAGGTCAGATTGGTCGAAACGAGAATTATTTTTTGAACGAAAAATCGTCAATGTTGCAACTATTTTTGCATACCTTGTTTTTTTAATTTCATAATTTAATCATTTGTACATTAGAAATTGTAAAAAAAAGTCAAATTTTGTCATCACAACGCCATGATGACGATATCGTGAAAACACGAATTTATCGAAAAAAAATGTTCTCGAATAATTAATTGATGGTTTATTATTTATCGCCGAAGATGTTTTGCTGCGTGGGGACATGGAGAACAGCGATATGAATCTCTACTGGGATTCTTGGGACCGTCATCACTTGCGGAGCGGCCCGTCTCCTCGTCCGGCGAGATCGCGCGTCGCCCGGGGCTCCGTACCGTCCGAGGACAGCATTCCTTATCAGAACAACAACAACAATAATCTCAACAGCGAGACCCTGGCGCAAGCTTCGTCGATAATATGTCTCTCATCGAGTCCGCCGTCGACGCCGGTTCTCGTCCGTCAGGGACGCGGTAAGGATTGCATAATACCGGAGTGATGAAAAAAACCGCGCCGGTTACGAGCGACCAGATAAATTTTCGCAGAAAGGGCACGTTTTTCATGTTTATCTATAATTTTTTATTTGAAGCCCCGGCCGTCAAGTTCCCGACGACGCCGCCGCCGAGCAAGAGGCATCAGACAGGACTCCAGACAACTGCGTCTTCCCAGCCCGAAGTATTCCCACTTACGAAATCAAAGTCTCACGAGTCGCAGTTGGCCAATCGTTTGGAAAACGGCGATCCTGCGTCCAGGCGAGTGTACCCATGTGCAGAAAATTAAAGAAAAACATAATTGCAAACGTTTCTTAAATGATTTTTCGATGTTTTGGAATATTCTGAACACGTTTTCATTAAATCTCGAAATTTACTGTTTTCACCAAAACAAAGCTTTCTCTGTGAAGAAATAAAAAACATAATTGCAAAATAAAAACTAAAAACAAATGCATTATTGAAAAAAACATTATTATTATTATTATTATTAATATTTACAGAAAGGAAGTTTACAACTTATAATATCTGCATCTTGTATTTTACATTAGGTAGACAAGTCTTTATCAAGCCTATTTTTAAATTGATTAATTGATTCAGATTCAATTATTACACAAATTATTGTATAATTGTACAATTTTTTTAAAACAACACGAAAAAATGTATAATCCGAGACGTTTGTTTATAATTACAGTGGGAACGAACATCTTCAAGCTCGTAGACGGAGTCGATTGCCAACGGAGCCGGGTTCTTGCAGCAGCAACGCTGACATAACGGGCGAGAGTTTGATGCCGAATACGAACAGTCCGGTGAAGTCGCCGCCGTACTCGAGCGCGGAGAGCGACGACAACAGCTACAAGGGAACGGGTGCGAAGCTTGCACGCGAATAACAATTCGAGTCTTTTTTCCGTACTTCGTTTACTCAGCTAATGTTTTTTGTTTCGTTTTTTGTATTTCAGTGAGCAGCAGTCTGCAAGTGCCAAAGTCACCGCGCACGCCGACCGTGACGCGAGGCATGGGCCACATAATCGCTCATCGTTTCACGAAGACTTTCAAGATGATGACGACCTGTGACTACTGCGACAAGCAAATGTTCATCGGCACCGGTCTCAAGTGCACCGAGTGCAAGTACAAGTGTCACAGAGACTGCGAATCAAAAGTTCCACCGTCGTGTGGTCTACCTCAGGAACTGTTCGACGAGTTCAAAAGAACTCTGCAGGCCGACGGTGAGGCGCGAGACAAAATGTTTTTACGAAAAAATTCAAACTTTCGAAACATCGCGGAACACTTTATTTTTTACTGTCAACGGTCTCGTTTAGGGATGGTAAACGTGTCGCCGATACTCAGCAAGCCCGGTATAACGTCGCCGAATCATCACAACTCGAGTCTGCTGAGCACTCTGAATCGGCGAGATCGAAAACGGTCTCATCCACACTCGGCGATAAACGTGCCATTCCAGGTGAGGCATCGGATTCTGTCGACACGTTTTTTTCCATTTGTGTTCACCGTTCACGTGCGCGATCCACGCTCGGCGGGTACTTTCATTGCGCGGTATAAAAATCGCTATATCTAAAAAAATATTGATAATATCGAAATTCGGAAAAATAGACTTCGAAGAGTGCGCTGCAAAAGTAAATTGTAAATTTAATGTACGGGAACTTGAAATTTGCGTACATTACTTACATTAAATGAACATTAATGTCCCCTTTTGTAAAATTAGAACACCAGGTATTAAAATTGCAAATCTTTTGTCGTCGATATGTAGTGTGCTATTGTTATTCGAAATTTATATTTCAAATACACTACTGGCAAGGTCGCGGAACCCCCGGCCTGCGTAATCACGCTCTGCGCGAGGCTCGCGTACGTGAAGGGTTTATACGCGAGTTGTTGACTGTTCACCTTTTAACTTTTTTTTCTTTCTTTTTTTTAGGGTGCGGACTCTAGTTCAAATACCTCGAGCTGCAACAGCTCAACGCCTTCTAGTCCAGCGTTGCTACCGGGTAACGCGAGCCAAACGCATCAGGCAACAACCAAACAACAATTCCATTTTCCAGGTATATTATTAATCGTGACCTAGAAGGTGCTCGCACGAGATAAAATTTCATCAAGCTACAAAGCTTGGATTTTTGCATCGCACAAACTTCGCTCGGACATGTTCACTTGGAGAATAAAATTATACACGTGAAGAATTTTTTTTATCCTAAAGCAGCGCATTGACTTGCCAAAGATGAATTTTGTTGCCATGCGGATATCTTCATGATCATCATTAATCGTTATATGAATCGTTATTTTATTACATACATTACTATCATAGAAAATATTTTTCCAATTCGGCATAAATTAATCTGCCCGATCTTTTTGAGTCATTGACAAAGAGACGTTCTTAATAATTTTTTTTGTTGGTATTATATGTTTTCCAGACGTGACGCTGAACGACAAGGGAATTACGCTGGAGACTCATCAGCTGGAGGGTACAACGATGTCGAGCGACAGCGACAGAACCGTTAGCGTTTCCGGTTCGGGTAGCGTGAGTACGGATTCCGAGCGCACACCGGTGCGCGTTGATTCTCAAGATTCGCAAGTCTCCGACGGCGAGCCCGGTGACAGTCGATGGCCTCGGCAGAACAGCGTAAGCTTATCGGACTCCGATTAACTCCTTAAGGAGGTTCGAGCGCTTCAAATGAGTGCTACATTTTTAAAGTCGTTCGTACAAACTTTTATGCATGTGTTTATTATCGTCGATGGTTATTTTTGTTGCGGCAGATGTCCTTAACGTAGAAAAATGGATTGCAATGGATTCGCAAAAATATTAACTGGTTTCTGCTCATTTTCCAAACGGTACATTTTCGTTCAGTTTTATAAGAGAATAATCCATAATTATTCGCTCGATTTTGTTGTGTTACGGCTCATTCTGTTCCTTGACAGATCCACTACGAATTCGTCGCCCAGATATTCGATAGTATTTTCCGTTTAAAAATGACAGCGTTTTATTTATCCATCAACGAAATTTCTTCATAAACAAAAGGTTGTCATTTTTAAAAGGACAATAGTATCGAATATCGGGACATTGAATTCGTAAAGCATCTTTTAAGGAAGACGATGAGCCGTGACACATCAAAATCGAGCGAAAATTACGGATTGTTCTTTGAAAAAACTGAATGAAAGTACCTTTACGAAAATTGACATAAACCAGTTGATATTTTTGCAAATCTGTTGCAATGAATGTTTTTCTGGGTTAAAAAGACCGGCTGTAATACAAATAACTATCCACTATAATCAATAGATGTGTAAAAGTTTGTATAAACACCTTTGAAAATGTAGCACTCATTTGACTGGTGTGAAACGCTCTAATCTCCTTAATCTCCGCATTTAACGACTTATAAAAACACATTTTTTAAAATTCGGGCAGTTGTCGATGCGAGAGTGGGACATTCCATACGACGAACTGAAGATCGGCGAATCGATCGGTACCGGCAGATTCGGCACGGTTTATCGTGGCAATTGGCACGGCGACGTGGCTATCAAAGTACTAAACATGGATTATTATCTGGACGACGATAAGACTCTCGAGGCTTTCAAGCTCGAGGTAAAAAAAAATCACTTTCCTCATCTTCTCATCTATCGTGGATGAAAAAAAAAAAACAAAACGTTCTTACCATCATTCGTTGTTTCATTGCAGGTGGCAACATTCCGCAAGACAAGACACGAGAATTTAGTTTTATTTATGGGAGCTTGTATGAAACCCCCGCGATTGGCAATAGTCACGAGCATGAGTAAAGGCATGACTCTCTATACTCACATTCACCTGCTCAAGGACAAGTTTTATATGAACAAGACAACTATTATTGCCCAACAGATCTCTCAGGTAACGACGAGATCGACGATGAAGTCTTTCCTTTTTATTTATTTATTATTATCCAGTTAATTGCATCACGATAATCCACTCGTGTGCTATTCGACCAACAGGGAATGGGATATCTCCACGCTCGTGGAATTATTCACAAAGATCTAAAGAGCAAAAATATCTTTCTCGAGAATGGCAAAGTTGTCATAACGGATTTCGGTCTATTCAGCGTTACGAAGCTTTGCTACGGTAACAGGTAAATAATATTTTTATAAGTATTCACCCTCAGCCCCAAAGTTCAGCCACGAGCTCTCGTGCTCGATCTCAATTGTATTTTAACTTTATTTCGTATCGAATATTTAATTTCCACTCGTGTTTTAATAGACATTTGATTTGAAGCAAATTTCGCGATTACATTTTGAATTTAGTCGTAGTCAAAGAAAATTTATGACAATTCTATACCTCTTTTTTTTACGTCTATTAACTTAAATTAAATTTTATATCTAGAGATAATCATATACATTGACAAGGGCCATGGACCTGAGTTGTTCAGCCCGTAATACTTTTTTGTGTTAATTTTTTTGGTCCTTTATTAAGGTTTTTTTTTTTGCCCTTTCCTTACGCAGATTACGATTTAAAAATGGTTGGTTTTATTCGATGATTCTATCGCGGTTGTAGGACATTAATTCTAGTTGTATTACTGTTGCAGCGATTGCGTACATAGTCTCTTAATATCATCGATTTGGTTAACGGCAGTTTGGAATTTATTAACGACGATTATTGTTAATTTTTTTCGAGCAGGAAGGGAAATGGCTTGAGCATACCACCCGGATGGCTGTGTTACTTGGCGCCGGAGATCGTTCGACGTCTTCGACCTCAGCAGAATCGCGATCAGGAGGAATTGCCCTTCTCGGAATCTTCGGACGTTTATGCATTCGGGTTAGTTATCGAATCGGATACTCTGTTATCAAAAGTCATCCAATCTCTTAGCGGATGACTTTTAATTAACTGATTAAATAATTTATTTATTTAAATAATGACCGATAACGAATAAATGCTTAATTCGCAGTACCGTCTGGTACGAGTTACTCTGCGGCGAGTGGCCGTTCAAGGGACAACCACCCGAAGCTATAATCTGGCAAGTCGGCAAAGGAATGAAGCAAACTCTCGCTAATCTGGAAGCCTCCCGCGACGTCAAGGTAGATTTTTTTTCACCCACCAATTTTCTATCTGCAAGCTCGAATTCATTTTTTTAATACGAAATTGGATTAACTTTACAGGACATACTGATGCTGTGCTGGTCCTACCGTCCGGACAACCGCCCGGACTTTGCCAAGCTGTTGACGACCCTCGAGAAACTGCCGCGCAAAAGACTAGCCCGTAGTCCATCTCATCCTATCCATCTGTCGCGCTCGGCCGAGTCGGTATTTTGAAAGCACGAAGATTAAAAGAGAGAGAAACAAAACGAACGATCGGAAAGAAAAAATGAGCGGTTCTCTCATCTGGATTGTAAATATCACGGAGACAAAAACAAAAGCGCGCGTTTAGTTTTAAAAAAGAAAAAAAACACCTCGTGTTGAATTTTAAACAATTACTATTTAATCTTCGAAAAATTCGTCGTGTCTATACTAGTGTAAATATAAAACGTTTAAACTATCATAACGATAGGAAAAAAAATGTTCAACGACAAAAAAAAAATGAAATGGCTGAACCTGTCGATGCAACACACGCGCGTCGAGGATAGCTTCGAACGCGACAAACAAATGCGTGTCTTTTATCAATCAAACTTTTGAAAACACACACACACACGCAAATCGCACGCGAAATTAGTAACGACTAAAGTCTGAAAGACCAGAAGCGCGATATAAGAAAAAAAACGTAGGTCAAGTATAAAAAAAGCAACACGAGACTATCTTGAATCGATACAGTCGCGCGTTTTATTTACGCAAAGTATTCACGAGAGTATTAACGATTAAAAAAATCAACAAAAAAAAAGAAAATCACTTTTGCAAGATGTAATTTAGCTAAAGTCCCATTACTTTTTCCTAACGTATAAAAAAGAAAAAGCGTCATAGTTTAAATGATAAGTATATAAAATTTTAAATGTAATTAATTAATCGCGGTCCTGTTACTTTCAATCGTATTAATAATATCGACAAAGTCTAGTCATTTTTTTTCTTAACTCTAAAAAATAAATGCATGAATCGACGTGAAAAGAAAATTAAAAAAATAAAGAAAAAGAATTAAACACGATAAAAATTGATCGGAGCGCGCGGGCGAATAATGATAAATTTTACGATTAAATTATATAGATGGCTCTCAATCTCCTATTAATAAAGCTAATTCATCGGTAGACGATTTCGACGAGACAGAATTTTAACTGCGAAAGATCTCATATAATTACTACTTATTGTATATTTATTTGCGAGTAAACAAAAAAAATTAAGATATGCATCGAAGCATAGAAAAGTCAATGACTCGCCTCGAAGAAATTTCGATCATCCGAGAGGTCAGGGCGACGCGGGTTATAAAAAAATAAGAAAAGAAAAAAACAGATAAAAAGACACGTTGTCGAAACAATCACAGCCGACTCTTCAAAAAAAATGTATTCTTTGCAAGTAGATCCTCAAGCCCGAAGAATTACTAAAGTTTTAACTAGCGTTTTCGAATAAATCGTTGCTGAGAGGAAGGGCAAAAAACAAATTCCTAAAATATAACTCGATGAGGGGAGAGAGAAAAAAAATCTTACGATGTAATTGTAAACGATGATAAAGTCTAAAAAAAATCGGATTAAATAATCTCGTAAATCTGTCTTTATTAATGTACCAATTTCGAACACTAGATTCGCGTTATCTTGTATTGGTGTTAATAAAACATATGATACGAATATATACATGAGAGAATGAAATAATTGTTCAGTGTTTTACTGTGAGCATTTTTTTTCTTTTCAGAATGCAATTTTTTTGTTTTTACAATGAAACTTTTTTGTTTGTTTTTTAGAATGCAATTTTTTCTTCGTTATTCGTTCACAGCCGAAGTTCCCCGTGAAGTTTTTGCAAATCATGCAGACGAGTGCGAAGGTTGGCGGCGCGAATGTTGTTCAGTTCGATCCTCGATTCGAAAGTCTGTATCAGAGGCTTCGTTATCTTGTCGGTGATGTGATCGAGGGCTTGAGTTCTCACTGAAACGAACAAAACAATAGAATCAACAGGAAAAATCAGCGAATACGGCGATCGCGAGTTGTTCGAAGTCGATTTTTCGTACCCGCATCGTTGTGTATCGACGCGAGAATATCCGGATGATCTTTGCCAATTTCCGCCGCGTCCTCCTCCTCTTGAATGAGAATTTGTGCCACGTCGGTCATCGTCTGTGCGAGGTAAATAAATAATTGCAATGAACAGCCATATAGAAAAACAAAACAAAAATAAATAAAGTAAAAGTAACGACAAATATTATAAAAAATCACCTTCAGACATCGATCGGATATTCCCGGAGTCCGAATTATTTCCAGCGGGATTTCAACGGCCTCGCCGTCCTCCGATTGAAAACAGGTCAACTGCACTTCTTGCTCCTACGAAACGGCCGATCAATCATCTTTTTTACGTACTTAATAATAACATATTTTTTAATTTAGTTATAGTAATATACAGTTTAGTATAAAAATTTTACCCTTTCTCTTCTTTTTATTGAAATTTTTTCTTTCGATATTTCGAAAGATTTTCAAAATTTTTTTTTCTCTTTTGGAAAGTACATTTCTCTCACCTTCGTATCTTTGACTTCCGAGAAAACCGAGAATATCAAGCCGACGAATCCTTTGTCCATCATCTGATAATTCGCCTGTGTTCTAACGTCTTAAAAAAAAAAAAAAATCCATTATTTTCACAAATTATTTAACTATCCGATAATGCGCCTGTGTCCTAACATCATAAAAGCAACAAATGATTTTTTATTTTCACAAATTATTTAACTGTACAAGCACCTTGTTGCTAGAAACAAAAGGAAAGAAAATAAAAATTTTCCGACCCACTGTTGTGGTAACTTTTTTTTTTCGTTCGTAAAGGATGAAAATAATTTTTTCTTTAATTTCGTAATTATACGCGAGCAATCTCCTCACCGACGTGCGAGGGACAAACAGTGATGTGAGGATGCGAGTGATACCATCCGATTACCCTCATATCACGGCACAGCTCGACCGTGAGGCGTTCGGCCTCCGTAGCAGCTTTCAGCAGTTGCTCGGGCGATATCTCGACCCTGTCCTTCTTCTTGTCCAATCGTCTCAGATTAATAAGAGCCGATATGTTGGCGATTCCGTTAACGAGCTAAAAAAAATAGTAAAGTCCCGATGGTTTTTTTTTCCTTTTTCCAGGCCCCCAAAACAGAGGGTGCGAGAATAAGGAACGAAAATTCGACTCTCACGTTTCCGATCAGCAGTCCCATAACTTCGAAGTTTTCCGTCGTAAAGGCGTGCTGCAAGCAAGCCATGTAGACGTCGGCTTCGAGCTCGACCTTCTCCAGCGGCGATTCCATTTTTCGTCTACAAAAACCGAGACAAACAAAAACAGTCGTGAACATATATATATATATACATGCTATAATAAAATCGTGCCGGAAAAAAATATTGATGTAATTCCTAATCGTCTTTTACCAGTCGATCGTAAGACGTGTTCCGGCTCGCTCGAGCGACTGGCTGGATTTTTTCTTCGCGAATCACTGGCTGGACTTAAAAACCGTGCAATCCTCAAAGTTTCCTCATTTCATCTCATCGCGGAAACAATGTAACTTTGGTTATGTTTACAATGGATTTCGCTCGGACCTGTCAGGGTGAGTTTCAGCCGCGGAGCTTCGCGAAACTCCGCCGGCATGCCGGATTGCTCAGAGATCTGCCTTACCGGCGCGGGATGTTCACAGGAATTGAGATGCACTGGAAGCGCCTGAGGAGCTTAGAAAAAAAAATTGCGTTTCTGTTTTGTTTTTCCTCGTTGCTCCAAGGTCATCGAGACACAGGCGGGGAGAATGACAAACAAAAATTCGATCGTGTTTCCCCGATCAGCTGTCCGACTACTTGGAAGTTTTCCGTAGTAAAGGCGAGCTGCAAACACGTCGACTTCGAGTCTGACTTTTTCCAGCGGAGACTCCATCTTTCTTTTAGCGTCGTTTTTCGCACCGAGAAAAACAAAACAGTCGCAAACAAATAGTATTATGTGTTGCAAAAAAAAATGGAAAAATGGAAAAAATGGAATGGAAATGGAAAAATGGAAAAATTGAAGAAATGGAAACAAACACTATTATCTCTTCCTTATACAGAAAGCCATATGGTTTTGTAAAAAAAAAATCAAATTACTAAAGTTGGATTATTTTTTTATCAAGACTGTTTTCAAGGTTGAGGTAATTTTTATTTGTTTTTTAAAATCAATTGTCTTCATCACTCGATCTTTCGTGGATGAAAAAGATGTTCTTTCGTCATATCATTGCAGGTGGCAACATAAGACGGAACATGAGAGTTTAGTTTCTCTTAGCGGCCGAACTGATCTCTCGGGTAACGAAAAATCGATAACGAAATTGTTCCTTTCGTTTATTTATTTTTATGCAGTCAATTGCGATACGACATGTGTTCGTGTACCGTTCGTCCAACATTGAGTGGGACATCTCCACGCGTGGGGAATTATCTACAAAGATCTAAAGAGAGATAATATATTCCTCAAAAAAAAAAATGTTTATATTGCAAAGTCGCCATAATCGATTTCGGTCTGTTCGCATCACGAAGCTGCGCTACGGTAACAGGCAAATTATATTTTATAAATCTTCACTTTAAAAGCAACAAGTTTACACACATATATACATATATACAAAATAATCGAGTAACCGTTCAATAAATTCGTAACCGGGTTATCCCTCCCCGGAAGAAGACTGCACGCTCTTCAGCCATACATATCACAGAGACGCCCATTAAAAAAAAAAATCCTCAATGCAATACGAAATTCGCAGGGACCAAAACATAGGGCGACTTTTTGTCTCCCATCGTTTCCGCCGGTGGAATGATAAATTCCGGGTACTCGTAGTAAAGCGAGCTTCCTTGTCCGCGTGGCGAGGGAGCTCGTGGATAATCCTTGATGGCCCACGAGGCCGACGAAGAACCATCGATCGGCAGAGCCAAAGGAACGAAGAAGCATTTGGGATTCCCGCAGTGGCATTTTGTCACGGGTGAATGCTGGGGCGTTTCGGGGATTTCCGAAGGTTCGCTTCCGCCCAGTCCAAAGTTCTTCCGCCATTGGTCCGATCGTCTCCCGACTTCGGGTGAAGCCGGAGTCTTCTTCGGCGGATCCGTTTTCTCGCCGACTTCCGGTGAAGCTATTCGGGTGGCGCGCGACGACTCGCCGCCACCGAAACTCCTCTTCACTTCCGGCGAAGCCGAGTTTCTCCCAACCGGAAGTCCATCGAGTTCGACGATCCTGGACCTCGGGTTCGGCGCAGCGGAGGAAACTTTGGAGCTTCCGGTGAACGGTGAACCGTCGTTCGAGTCCTCCGTGTCCGCAACGTAATCGAGGTCTTGGTCCATCCACTCGATGACGCTCTCTTGCAGACTCTGCATAGCGAACGACTGAAGACGATGGTTGATCGACTCGTTGATGGTGTTCATCTCGACGTCCTCGTCGGAATACGCGCTGTCCGTTTGATCGCCGATTCTCGCCGGACGATCGTTGATCCGCTTTGCGTTTTTCTCTTCCGAGGATTCTTTGGGCCGCGAAGAGTTCGATGGACGATCCGAAGAGTTCGATGGACGATCCGAAGAGTTCGATGGACGATCCGAAGAGTTCGATGGACGATCCGAAGAGTTCGATGGGACGATCCGAAGAGTTCGATGGACGATCCGAAGAGTTCGATGGACGATCCGAAGGGTTCGATGGACGTCCCGAAGAGTTCGATGGACGGCCCGAAGAATTCGATGGACGTCCCGAAGAGTTCGATGGACCTTCGGGAGTCTCGCGACCGATTCTCCTTGCATGAAAGTCCCTCGGTGGATCGCTGTAGGCGAGAGGCGTTCTTCTCTTCCTTATCGTAGCGTCGCACAATTCTTCGCGAGGCCGAGACCGCTGAAGTTCAACGTCCGCCGCGCGCTTTGCGAAAGGATTGTTTCTTCTTCCGTCGTAGCGGCCACGATCTTCGTCGTCCGACGAGGAGGAAGGAGAGGTCGAGGCTCTCTGGAAGATCCCGGCAATCTCACGATCGGCCGAAGAAACGGAAATATCCTCCCGAGCGCTAGATCCGGGCTGCTCGCTGCCGGACGACGAAGAAATTCGATCCGATCCTCTTTCCATCTTGGACCGGAAGTCGCGGTACGGCGAGCGGATGCCGATCGATTTATTGAAGTTCGAGTTCGATTCCTCCATGGAAACCTCCATCGGCTCTTCCACCGAGCAGTCCTCGTCGGAAGGGTTCGATGAAGTTCTCTCAAAACCGCTTCCCCAACCCTCGAAGTCTATCGACATGTTCATCGATGGCGAACTCTCCGCGCTGCTCCAGCGGTCGTTCGACGAATCGTCGAAACACTCGTCGGCCGTTACCATCTCGTCGGAGGATTCGTCGTTCGCTCCCTCCTGAAAGATTCGTCTCGCAACTGGGCGGGTTTTCGGAGATAGGTCTTCGACCGGAAGTCTTCCGGAAGTGGACGAAGACGAAGAGGAAGACGCGGAAGGTGTCGCGGTTTTAGGGACGTGGGTTGAAGCCGAGGAAGTGATCGGAGGGTCAACGATGGGGGCTGCTCGGGATGTCTTTGACAGGCTCGAGGAACAGGAGGAGAAACCGGAAGTGGAGGAAGTTGGCGATGGCGCTAAGCTTCTTCGCGGTAGATTTTTCTCGGACGAAGAGTTCGATGATTTCTTCCTGTTTTCCTGAAGCTTCGGGGACGATGATTGGTTTTCCTTCGTTTGCGACGATGCCGACGCGCCCCAAACGCAGAGATGGAAGAGATGAAGCGGCAGCATTATGTAACGGATGCCGTGCTGGACGAGGCCTCTGGGTTTTTCGGCGGCGACGTCG
Source organism: Ichneumoninae sp. B BG-2022a (assembly GCA_030522725.1). Classification (NCBI taxonomy): domain Eukaryota; kingdom Metazoa; phylum Arthropoda; class Insecta; order Hymenoptera; family Ichneumonidae; species Ichneumoninae sp. B BG-2022a. The sequence continues at coordinate 17,579 of JAPYZD010004371.1, forward strand.
TCCTCGGATAGCTTGGGTACCTTCGGCGTATCGGCTTCCGGTTTGAAATCTCCTGAAATCTTCGTTTCTTGCCCCATTTTCGGAGAAACCCGCGAAACCGCAGCTGGCCTTCGAAGCAGTGGACTCTCGCGCTCGAAGGTGCTGCGGCGACCGGCAGCGGGCGAGCATCGAACGGCCTCGCGGATCGAGCTCAGAACAGTCTGCGAAGGATTCGAAGATGAAATTAACGTCACGCCAATTTCTGATGATAAACGATGTAAAATATACTTTTCCTTTAAATACATGGTCAAACATTGCACAAAAAAAGTTGTTTTAATTAAATAAATATTTTTATGTCGGGCAACCGTTGAATTAATCATTTTTCTAGGTACATATAAATAATTAATGTACTAATCAGGTGCATATTATTAGAATTATTATTATTGTTATTCTTATTACTGTTATTATTATAATAATAATTATTATTCGTTATTATATTTATTTGATAATTTGGCAATATGGTTGAAAAATGTTATTTGTCCAATAGTGAGAAAAAAGATAAAATAAAAAATAAACTGTTACTTACGTCTCTGGGGCTGAGCCGCTTGCGACAGCTACTTCTGCTGCTGCTTCTGCTGCTGCATCGGCTCAAGGATTTCCTCACGGCCCTCGGCATTTTTATTTGACGATATACCAAATCGAAGCGAAGACAAAAAAAAATTTATATAATTATCGACTTGTGACGACGCGGGGGAAATCGGGAACGGGGAAGGGGGACTCCTCGACTCTCGACACCTTTTCAGTAGCTCTGAATGTTCACTAATAAGTTCGAAATTCAAGTGTCCCGAGGCTTTATAAGGGCTAGAGGCCGGCGGGGTGAAACTGCTGCGATTTGATTGGACGAAGGAATTTACCTAATCCTGGCTTAGCCGCAGAGCAATATAACGTTTTTGGGATTCCGGCCTCGAGCTTCGGGCGCAACAAGTGCCGAGGCAACGTGCGAACGATCCACCCTGTTATGCACGTAGCTAATGACTCATCGAAACATAGCAGAATTCAAACTATACTTGAAATACAATCCGTCAATTGTCGCAACAAATATTTATCTTCAATAGTAAATATTGAAAAAAATTCCTTCCTTATACATGAGGCCATAATGGTTTTAAAAAATATTTTTTTTTGAAGATTATACAAAAACATTTTGCATCACTGGATCAGAGTGTTTAATGTAAATCGAAATATTGTGTACAATTTAATAGAGAAATCTTACGACTAAGCCTATGAAATTTGAGGAAATTAATTTATTGAAAAAACAAAATTGTATTACAAAAAGATTTTTGTAAGAATTGAAAAAAATTTAAGATCATTAGGTCAGAGTGTTTAATGTAAATTGAAGTATTGTCCATAATTCAGTAAATAAATATTATGACTGAGTCAATGAAATTTTAAGAAATGAATTTATTGAAAAAACAAAATTGTGTTAATAAAAGATTTTTTTAAGAATTGAAAAAAATGTAAGGTCATTAGGTCAGAGTTTAATATTAATTGAAATATTCATCCACTGGGGTAAGTTTCATACTGGTCTGCGATTGAGCCCTAGGGTGAATAAAAAAAAGAAATTTGATCCAACCGATTTTTCTTTTAAAAAATCTTAAAAAAAAAACTTGAAATCGCTCTTGAAGTCTAAGTTAAGATCGAAATTTGGCCCAAACTTTATTGCATACTTAAGTTTGATCTCAAGTTCCAACTTAAGTTCTATCTCAAGGTCAAACTAATGTCTTAAAATTCGACCATTTAGTCTATAAGAAATCCACTCAAAATCAATGACTATTGTATTTAATAATGAAGACGTAGAATTGCGATAAATATGTGCGGTATGGACATGTTTGTATGTACGAATTCCTTAGATTATAAGACTATAAGAAATTAAGAAATTAACACAAATTCAATGACTTTGATAGATTATAATGAACACGTGGAATTGTTCGTGCGGTGCGAAACATCGAGACCGGCACAGAGGTGTTTAATTCCCATCAGGGCGTTGAAGCCGGTGCCTGTACAGGTATAAGAGGTGTATCGACAGGTATAGATAGGTGACCGAGATACATGCCGTCGCCAGCATTGTCCCGTGGTCGATGGAAAAATATACTTTTTTCACTGTTACAATTGACCATTGACTCATCAAAAGGGTCGACCGGTTTACATACCGAGAAGGCTCCCGGAGTGTTATTCGTCAAGTGTGGTCCTGCGCTATAACAATAACGACAATGCACATATTATATATATATATATATATATATATATATATATATACATTAATCTATACAAATCACATAGACCGAGTTTCCCGCTGCTTCGGCCTGACGATACATTGCTCCCTTGTTTTATTTTACAGCCCTGGGATTATTATCCTCAGTTTAAGGAGTTAAGGGTGGTCGGGCGGGGGGGGGGGGGGCGCTTTGGAAATTCCCGAACATTTTTCTCTAAAACACCCGTTCTCCTTTCTTTCTCGAAATTATACGAAAGTGTAGCTGATTTTAGCAACAGATCTTTTTTCGAATTTTACTATCATTAAAGACAAAAATCACCGCTTTTCTACTATATTTGGTAGATTTTTTTTTATTTCGAATTTTACTTTGAATAAAAAAAAAAAATTCGAACTAAAAAAAATGATTTCACAAATCCGGCAATGTAGAAGACAATATAGAAGACTACCGACAATTGCCGAAAAATAACGAGAATCATTTAGATAAACTTCGTCTCCGATATTTCGTCATATTTTCCACTATATCTTTATAAACATACGGCTAACCGTGCCTGACCGCTTTTGTACTATATTTAAACTACAGTATATATATATACATGTATAATGTATTATATACCAGGACATAAAGTAAAGGCAGAGAACTTAACGATCATGGTGCGGCGTACGGACACGCGAAGCACGCAACCGTCCATGCACGCGAGTTTCGTGCACGCACGACACGCTCACGCAACAACGGTCGTATAGCCATCCCGATCTCGCATACGAACGCACGTTCGGTGCTTACAAGCATACTATAGGAGTTAACGCGATTGTACGTACGGGCACGCACGTATCCGCAGCCCGGGCACGCACGCACGCACGCACGCACGCCTATCCGTTTTAATTTAACTTCAGGGCACCGAGCACTTCTATCTACCACTGCACCGAACGCTTCATTCCACATCAGGACGCCTCGGAAATCGGACGCTTCGAAACCTCGGAAAGAATTGAAAAAAAAAGAATAATACCAACTTCGTACCACTTCCGGTAAGTTTTTAGTATTAAAAACTTTAGACTTATGGAGGAGACGGAAAACGGATAAAGATGTTTAGACGAGTGTCTTGTATGTATTCAATTGTTATTATTATTGTCGTTCTTTAAGTTATTTCGATATAAGTTGTATAGATTACAAGTACGATTTTCCATCTCGCAATTATATCAAGAGAACATCGACTTTGGTCGATGTTTGGTCGATGACTCGCGTCGAGTTTACGATAAAAGTTGTATAGATTTCAAATACGATTTCCCATCTCGGTATTACATCCAGAAAACATTTACTTTCGGCAATCACTTCCGGTTAGTTTTCACGTCGAGTTTACGATTTCCGAATAACACGCTTACTCGTTTGCACAACAGCAAAAAGCAGCTTTTCGTTGGCCCAAATATATAAACGTCTAATGACTGCGAATCAGATTAGAAAAAAACAAATACATAAAAAAACTGTACAAACAAAGCTCGACTCCGCTTGTAAAATTTGCATCAGAATCGTCACTGCCGTCGTTGCCCCGCTGCATGCGCAGAGTCAAAACAGCACAGTTGAAACGCTATATTTCTTGCACACAGGAACGAGACCGTTAATCGCAGCGATCTCCGAGGGACGTAAAGAGGATACGCACGAAGAAAAAAGAGAGGAAGCTGCGCCGTGTAAAACACGCTTTTTCCCGTGGCAGTAATCGATATCCTCGGGTGTTTTTATTTTTATTTTTTCGATCGGGAAAAGAGGCGGGAGGCCGACGAGACGAACGTCTCACGCCGGGCAGCAGCAGCAGCGGGCGGGAGGAGGAGGAGGGGGGACGAGTTCGAAGTGAGCGGCCATATTGGATAATCCGCAACGTCGTCGACGCCACCGACATTCGTAAGGTGTGCGCGAGAGAGCGAGTACGAGAATGTTTATGTGTCGCGCCGACAACGCACGGTGTGGTTGACTAGCGTGCCTTGGTCGCAAATTCGTCGCGTTTAATAACGCAGTAACGTGCGTCGTTGATCGTCGAGCGTGTTGATGAGTACGGACAGTTCGAGCGCGAGTGACGGGCAATGCGTTGCTGAGAGGAAAGGGAAAAGTTTCGTCGACACGGTTCGGCGCGAACTGCTACGTTGCGGCGAGCCCGCTCCTGTGCCAATAGAAGAGCTCGTGTCGGGGCTCGCATCGAAAACGTCGACGCGGGCGCGCGGGCACGAGCCCGCAGAGGCTCGCGCGAACGAAATGTCAAGTCAGATATGCCTCAAGTGGAACAGCTTCCTTAACAACATTGCGACGAGCTTCGAGAGCCTGTGGGAGGAGGAGGGACTCGTCGATGTCACGCTCGCCAGCGACGGACAGTGCCTAACGGCTCACAAGGTTATACTCTCGGCTAGCAGTCCGTTCTTCAAGAAGGTTTTTCAGGTTAGTGCAGTCGTCGAAACAAATCTTATACTCTCCGCTAGCAGAACCTTCTTCAAAAAGGTCTTTCAGGATAGTCCCGCGATCGAACCAAACTTTACTCTGTTCACTAGCAGAACAT